>JAODAL010037921.1:0-39823 GCA_025379985.1 Phyllomedusa bahiana | reverse complement strand
ATTTTTTACCTCATACCCCCACCTATATCCCAGCCCTAAAGAAATAAGATCAATCAACAAGCTATTTACCTCCTTCATATGGAACGATCGGAAGCCAAAGGTGAGCCTGATGGTGCTAACCCAACACCGGACAAATGGGGGAATAAACTTCCCACAAATACATAAATATAACCTAGCATCACAACTTCGAGTGATTGGAGATTGGCTAGTGGGTATCCGAAACTTCACAGATCCTGAACTTGACCAACAATTCGTGACAGGGACATCGCTAACTAGTCTTTTACACCTTTCCTATGGTTCTCTCCCCCAAGACGTAACTCAAAACCC
This sequence comes from Phyllomedusa bahiana, assembly GCA_025379985.1. Classification (NCBI taxonomy): domain Eukaryota; kingdom Metazoa; phylum Chordata; class Amphibia; order Anura; family Hylidae; genus Phyllomedusa; species Phyllomedusa bahiana. The sequence continues at coordinate 39,496 of JAODAL010037921.1, read as the reverse complement.
ACTGATAATGGCAGCCTGGCGCACATGGAACAAAACGTGACAAATATTGAAACTTAGCATGCAATACTCATTACTCCTACCATTATTACACAACCCAAATTTCCATGGAGGAAAGCCCCCTCACAGGATCCAAGCATGGCACGACCAGGGCATACGAACAGTAGCGGACTTTATAGATAAAAGCACAAGGAAAATATACTACTTCAATGAAGCACAAAGTAGATTTCCAATCCTAGGCCCACATCCCTTTTACTACCTTCCGGCGGCAGGAGGAGAGGCATTTGAAAGGAAGCTATTTTGCAGCTCAGTGTGTTTTGTGATCTTCAATTAAAAAATAATAGTTTTTTACCACTTTTTTGGCCAGCAGACCTCTGATAGGAGTTGAAATTGTCCCTGTGTTTCGTTCTATTGCAATCACTGCGTGTCAGTGTTGCCAAAAACCAGCATAACTTATCCCTATAACTTTTAAATAGTTTTATTGAAGTCTGTGCGTCTGTTTACCGCAAAGAGCTCAGTTGTACGCATATTGTGTTATACATATTTTATAGTAAATTGCACCTGTTGTCAGTGGTGCAAAGACAGCCATATTAATCCATATAACTTTTTAATACTTCTATTTCACTCAGTATGTCTCAGTTTGGCGCTAATCTTGCACTTGTACACAAATTGTTTTACACATTATTTCATAGTAACTGCCGCCTGTTGTCAGTGGTGGCAAAACCGCCATATGTAATCCATATAACTTTTTAATACTACTATTTCACTCAGTGTGTCTCAGTTTGACGCTAATTGTGCATTTGTACGATAGTTTGTTGAAAACTATCAACTGCTAGTCCTTCTGGGCAGTTGTGAATCTCAGGGACTGAAGGACGAACGCTGTTTATTTTGTGTTACAGTTCTTCCACCAGACCGCATTTCACCGATATTTGATAGAAAAATTATCTTTCTAATCCTAGTTGGCTGTTGGAAGTTAGTGGGATTTAAGAATAGCTGTGATTTGCCGTCTTTCAATAAGAGACTGTCAAAAACTCTTCCATATCTTTTACATTTTTATATTTCTGAACATGGAGCGAACTGCAGGTGGTAAGCGAGCAAAGAGGGGTGTAGTACATGGAAGTAGATGTGCAAGAGAAGGTGCTCCTTCCAGTGCTGGCGACAACACGCAAGCCAGTGGATAATCGGTTGCAGGACTGTCAGGCCTGTCATCGCTGGATCAGTGCCCTGTGAATCTCCGTAACGAACAGCGTCGCCAATCTGTTCTTCAGTGGTTAATGCAACCAGCATGCTGCGGTCCAGGACAGGGATAGTCAATATCCAGTTCAACTAAAATGGTGTTTCAAAGACTCCTTTTTCCGGCACTTTTTAATCTGTGGGTCATGCAGATTTGAGGGTCATGCTGCGGTACAGGACAGGTACAGTCAATGTCTAGTTCAACTAAAATGGTGGTTGAAAGACTACTTTTTCCGGCACTTTTTAATATGTGGGTCAGACAGGTTTAAGGGTCATGCTGCGTTCGAAGGACAGGGATAGTCAATTTCCATTTCAAGTAAAATGATGGTTCAAATAATACTGCCTTCTGGCACTTTTTAATTTGTGGATCATGCAGGTTTAAGGGTCATGCTGTGGTATAGGACAGGCATAGTGAATAGTCTGTGACTTTTTTTCTGTGACTCTTGTTGCCTAATTGTCAGCCTAAGATGTAGCACGTATTCAGTTTGCTGTTGTGGATGTCAATTCCAGCTTCTCCACCCCTGTTTGGGTGTAAGACTGAAGCTGTTCCTCTCCCATAGACTTTAATGGTCATCGGCGATAATCTGTTATCGACTATTGGCATGATAATTGAACGATATCGACTATCGATCCGATAACGATATTTGACACAATCGCGCATCACTAATCAGGAGAAATGCTTTAAAATACTATCACAATGGTATAGAGTTCCCTCTGTTTTGTATAAAATGTTTCCAGCTCCCTTGGATATTTGCTGGAGGTGGGGGAAGGATAAGGGGACCCTGTCCCATGTATGGTGGAGTTGCTCTCACCTCAGAGGCTTCTGGATTTCAGTGCTGGCGGTGATTGAGGAGGTAACTGGTGTCTCGATCCCTAACTCACCGGAGGCAGTTTGGCTCTTTATGTTTCCCATGCCTGTTAGTAAATTTAAAAAATCCCTCCTTAAACACCTGCTGCAGGCCGCTAAAACCGTAATCCCTCGCAGATGGAAGCAGCCTTCCCCTCCATCCTTGGAGGAATGGTTTGCAGAAATCAGTTTTGTGCAGGGAATGGAGGAATGAATGGCTCGAACCCCTGAACAGGCTCACCGGTTGAACAAAACTTGGTTCCATTGGTTGGCCTTCAACAGTTCTCCATTATTCCTCTCTCTCACTTCCTAATGGCTTACTGTATGGGCTGCTCCAGGTCTTGTTCTCCCTGGAGGAGCTCTTGATCCCTCCTTCCGTTTGAACCCCCTCCATTTTTTTTTTGTTTTGTGAAGTGTCTCATTTGTGTTATGTGTGAGAATAATGTCTTGTCTTTCTTGTTGTTTTAACTTCAATTTCATGCTGGTTAAACTTTTTATTTTTTTTCTTATTATTTCTCTTCTTTTGGAATATGAGATTTTATGATTAGGGTGCTTAAAGTACCCTAGGATCACTCAGATTGTTAGTTTCAGGATTTAGTACTGCATGTCAGCTTTTACTGTTTAGTTGTCGCTTCATCGCCATCAATGTTCCTCCAGACTGGACGCTTCATCCTATATTGTTGCTGACATGTGCCTTGTTTACCATCAATATTTTTCTTATGGTAACATTTTGGATCTTGTACTGATTTGTATTTGTTATGACAGCTTGGTATAAATAAATCCTTTTCTTGAATGGAAAAAATTTTTAGGCCAGAGAGAGAATCCGGAGCTTTCACTGATTTAATTCCCAGGGGGCATTCCTGCCTTGTCCCTTTATACACAGAAAAACAGGGAGACAGGAAACCTGTTGAGTGACCGTGGGCAAGGGGAGAATGATAGATTCCAGAAGGTAAGGTTCTAATTTTGCCTGTAATGCCCATCTGGTCCAGAACCCAATCCAGCCAATCCCAGTGGATATTGTCAAATGATTTTTCTGTGTCCAGTGCTAAAAGCACTGGTCGCTCCCCCTTGACCGGAGAGACCTGGTCCATCAGAATTTTAATAATTCTCCCGAGTACCCATCGGGAGAATTAATGGGCGCATAGATATTCTACAGTTTTTTTTAGCATTAGGCCATGAATATGGGGAGGGGGGAACGCTTAATTTCTTTTAAATATTTTTATTAAGCACTCTAGAGCATACAATAAATGAATAAATTTCACACATCGAAACCACAAAAGTATAGTGATCCACAGTAACATCCATACTACATTTTCCAACTTTTACCCCCCTGAACATACAAGTTGAAATATGTCATACATTTCACTTATGAAACAAGGTATACACCATTATTACTATTGCTAAGATGCATGTGACTATATATCATATCTGCTATAAAATTTAGCATATTTAACTGTGAACCCTCTTCCCCCACAGTTCTTTGAGCTCACCCCGGCCACCACCTCCTCCTCAGAACAGCTGTGCCTTTCAACTCCCTCACTTTGAGTCTATTCCATCCATCCGATCCAAGGGCACCATCTCCAAAAGCGAAGCGGTGAATGTATCCCGCATCTCCGCACAGAGGCCCCAACGCCCCCCTCCTCTTACATTTTAGAAAGTCAAAAATCCCATCAAATTGGTGGATCACCCTACAGCATCTGCGTTTCAAACCAGGAGAATAGACCAAAGTAGTCCCTAATGGCGTTCTGGATTCTTATCGGTAGCAATGGGATAAAGCTGCCCTGGACTTCAATGAACCTTTGTGTATGGGTCTTCTTTTCTACCTGCAGCTCCCACCCAATTCATCTTCATCATAAACAAGAGTTTTTCTAAAAACATTTTAAATGGCCAGGGGAGAGTCATGTATCCAAGTGTTTAAAATAGTTTTGACACCTGCCACCAATACCACATACAAGAGCTTTCTACTCCCCAGTACACAAGAAGACCTCAGAGTATCTATGTGGCCAAATATGGCCCACATTGGGTTATCAGGGACATAGTTGGTTAGATGGTTTCTCGTTAAGGCCATCACTCGCCTCCAAAAGACCTGGATGACCGAGCAGCTCCATAGACAGTGGAAAATGTCTGCCCCTGCAGCCCCACAACAGAAGCACCCATCAGTGTCGAAGATGCCCATCTTATGGTCCCTAATTGGAGTAATATAGGCCCTATGATAAAGCTGAAGGGACATTTCCCAATATCTACTGGAAGATAGGAACTTACGACTATTATTAAGTGCCTTATATAAAGTAGAGATCTCCAGGGTAGGGTCATCCCTGACCCATTTAGTGAGTGCCATATTAGTTGCTGAGTAATCCAGTGGGGTATGTATAAATTAATAAAAATGAGTGGTCAATCCCTTCTCCGATACACTGCGAGACAGTTACTTATTTAGAGACGTAAGTTTAGAGACGTAACTATACACACATAAATAAGGGCAAAAACAGATCCCCGCCTGAGGGCATCGTGTTCCAAGTGCCTCCAGCGTAAGCGGCGTGTGAGAATCCCTATCCAAGAAATGGTAAACTGAAGAGATTCCTTCCTTCCTCCATGAATAAAATTCCCCATGAGGGGTGCCCCCATGAAAGTCCTGGTTGCCCACAAATGTATGGATGCTTGAGGATGTAACTTGAGTTTTCCTCTCATCTTCTGCCATGCCTGCCGAGCAGTTATAAGAAGGGGATTCACTCTGATAGACTCTGTAATTAGATGATAGGGCAAGTGTAAAAAATCCGGGAGTGATAGTCTACCCAATAAATCCTGGTCGGCCTGGCTATTCGTGAAGACTGTCGATCCCTGCAACCAATCCATTGCGATCCTCAATAAGGCCGTCACGCTGTATGCATAAACATTGGGCAAATTAATGCCCCCATTTGTCTTGGGCTGCTGCAAAACAATAAATGGGATCCGGGGCCTGTTACCCTTCCAGATAAAGTGTTGGGCTTCATTTCTACAGCATTCGCCGTGCAGTATAAATGACTTTATGCTATGCGGGTTGGTACAATTACAATAAATATAAATTTTATACAGTGTTTTATGTTTTATTACTTTTATACAATAGAAATGCGCTTATATGTCGTCATACCTGACACCCATAACTCTTTTATTTTTCTGTATATGGAGCTGGTTAAAGGCTTATTTTGTGGGATAAGTTGCTGTTTTAATTGGTACCATTATAGGGATCATATAACGCTTTGATCGCTTTTTATCAAGGTTTTTGGGAGGTGTTTGGAACAAAATACAGCAATCCTGGTAGTGGTTTTTATTTTTAACAGCAACCATTGTGCAATATAGATGACATGCTAGCTACTCATCAGGTCGATACAGTTACAGAGATACACAATTTGTATTATTTTTTATGTTTTACTGTTTTTACACAATAAAAACACTTTTATTCAAAAAGGAAAACATGTTTTTGCATCGCCATAGTCTGAGAGACATAACTTCTTATTTGTCTGTGTATGGACTTGTTGTTTGTCTGATGAGTTGACATTTTTATTTTGCTAGGCTTCCTGGCTGTTAGGGAAGCCATCGGCAGCTGTGATCACAATGTGGCAGTGCCGATGGAGACAGAGGGGGCTCCCTCCAACTGTTTTTCCCTTAGCTGCTGCGATCACATTTGATAGCGGCATCTAAGTGGTTAATTGCCACACAATATAGGGCGAGCTGATGTATACGTGTTGAAGGTCAATTTGCGGGAAGTCCCTTCCCGCAAGGACGTACAGGTACGCCCAATGTAGGGAAGGGGTTAAGACACTTTGGTCGACATGTATGAACTTTGGCACCCAGTTCTAAATAGCATTAAGGCAGTGTAGAAAGCACCAGAATGTAAAAACCTGTTCTTCTGCAGTTCATACATACAGGCACATTGTAGTGCCAATACGACAAGTCTGGCTCAGGCAGACCTCCTTTAACTTGTTCTGGCTGTTCTAACTGTAAGGCCTCGTTCACATGGCTTATTTTGCCGCGGATTGGCGCCGTACTGCGCGCCGGATTTGCGCTTCAATACGGCGCCAATCCGTCGGAGTCATTATGGTAATCCACTGCTCTCCTAGAGAACAGTGGATTCCGTCGCTCCTCCCCACTCGGCGAATCCGGGGTGGGAGAAAGTGACATGCACATTATTTACGACGCAGACGCGCCGTAAACTATGCATTGTCTATGGGGCTGGGGAGCGACGCCCCCGCCGCGCTCCGGCCCCGCCCCCGTCCCACCCCTTATTCACGGCGGATTTGTGAGCGCAATCCGGCTCACAAATCCGTCGGGAATAAGCCGTGTGAACACGGCCTAATGCACCTAAGTATGGTGTTAAAGAATCATAAATGTATCTAATTCTACACCCCCCCAGAACACCCCAAATCTTCGGTGCATTAAAAAGTGTTGCGCAGGTGCTTATCGCACCAAAGTTTGCAGTTCATATCTATAGAACAGGCTTTTTGACGCCAGACATGTCGCCATACATGTCGCCCTTTGTGACTTAAAACACTTTGGGCAACATGTATGATTTTTGGGGCCGTTTTTTTTGTAGTGTAAAGTGGTTTACCTGTTCCAGCAGTAATGCACCTGGATTTTCCGTATTAAAGCTACAAATGTGTATCTTCGTACTGTTGTAGTGCGACATGCCTCTAGCACATCCCCCGATCTCAGTTGAATTACAAAGTGCCGCGGGCGCCTATCAGAGTGCGCCTGTTTAAAAATATAGCGAACGGGGCTGCGTTAGTTTTCGGGCTGAAAAGACACCAGACTTCTGGCGCAGCCCCGTTCATACGTGTCGCCCTATCATTGCTTTATGCTACGTTAGCAATTGCAATTCATTGTCACTTATGTATTTTACTGTTATTGAATAACTTGAATAATAAATATCATCTATATATTGTTTATAGTATATATATATATATATATATATATATATATATATATATATATATATATATACATGTGTGTATATAGATTGTTTATGTGGTTATCCTTTTATACACCTATTCCCAAAAATTTTACTTCCTATTCTTTATCTATATTTTATAAATTGATGAATTTATGAAAAAAGATAATTTTCTTTAAGTCTGATATATTGTACTATTAGTAGTTGCATCTGATAGGTATTTAATTTCTATGGAGTTGGGGCTCTTGTTATTTGGATTATTCAATTAAATTACAGCAAATCATTTTACTGCACTTTCTACACATCTTTTAAATACAACACTTAAGGCGACATACATGAATCCTGGCGCTGATAGGCCAGTTCTAAATAGCTTTAAGGCAGTGTAGATTGCGCCAGAATGTATGAACAAGTTCTTCTACAGTTCATACATACAGACCCATTGTAATGCCAATATGACAAGTTAGGCTCAGGCAGACCCCTTTTAACCTGGTCTGGCTGTTCTAACTGTTCTGGGTCTAGGTTTGGCATCAAAGAATCATAAATGTGTCTACTTCTATGAATGTGGTGTGATGTCCCCAGAAACCCCAAATCTTTGGCGCATTACAAAGGCACTTATCGTGCCAAAGTTTGGGGTGCACCTGTTCATACATTCTTTTTGGCGCAAAGTACAACAGAAAACTGGTGCAGCCCCGTTCATACATGTCGCCCATACATGTTTGTTAGAAACCTGTAATAACAATGTGAACAAATAACACAGGTCAAACCTAAGGAATGACAAATGTGATGTGTTAGAGTGATTCCTTTGGAAGATCAGCAGGATACAGTACCAGAGAATACAGACACACACACACACACAAGGTGGTTCAATGTAAAGAAAATATCAAAGTGCATCGCGTGATTGTTACAGATATAAAACCACAAGCATCAGCAAATTCTTTTGAAAAACAAAACTAGTGTTTCCAGCACTCACTTAAATTAGGAAAAATTGTTAAAAACTGTCAAACTTTAATTACATCATGTTTAAAAATTGTGATGAAAACAGCTTCCATCTGACGCATTTCAGAGCGTTTATTTAAGAGTCGTTAGTCATAGAATAGGATTCTATTGGGAAGCTATTTTCATCACAATGCTTTTTTAAACATGATGTAATTAAAGTTTCACAGTTTTTTTTTATTTTTCTCACTTTTTAAGTGAGTGTTGGAAACAATAGTTTTGTTTTTCAAAGTGGTTTTGCCTGCCCTGCAGTCCAGAGAGGTTTCTGTGTGCCACACCTTGTACTTTGAGCAATGCTACATGCTATTAATGGTGAGCTGTATAGTTTTTAAAAAATATTTCTATACGACTGATACCCCTTATCATTAATTTTAGGACATGACAGGTAACTCTATCCATACTTACACCTTGTTTTTGAGTTAAAAACAAGTGACATTTTATTTCAATCACTAATAAATTTTTCCCCCCAAACTATAAAACACACTTTTTTCCCCTCATTTTTTGGGGGGAAATGGTGGTGTGTATTATAATTTGAGTGTACTGTCTCAGGGTGGCAGGAGGATGGAATGGGGCAAAGGTGTGGGAAGCGTCGCATTGCCCCCACCGCCGACTGCCTGAAGCATCGCCACACTCCAGCCTCCTGCCGGCCCAAGATTAAAAGTTTAAATCACCCCCCTTTTGCCATTTTAGAAATAAAAAAATTAAAAAGTTACACAAAAACCAAAAAAGTCTGATTATTAAAATACAAATCTTTATCCTGTACGCGTACACTAAAAGGAAAAACAATTCCAAAAAACACACAATTGTTTTTTTTTTGGGTAATTTCATACCCCCAAAAATTTGGGAAAAAAAATGATCAAAAAGTTGATTTCCCCCAAAAAGGTCCAATAATTTTCCTCTAAAAAACCTAGGTCATTCTCTGAAGTGGTTCTTTTCCTTCGTTTACCATTTTTTTTAAACTTATTTTTATTAATACTTCAAATGCATATAAAGTATAATCAGTAAGTCATAGTACAAACACTTACAGTATAGATACATGAGTCAACAGGTAGGAATTCCAATGTCCAGTGTGGTAAGTATAGAAGTACAATCAATAAGTCATGGTATAAACCCCCATTTTAACATGAAAAAAAAAAAAAGGTAGGTTTTCCCAACAAACAGTGGGTTTAGATATAGAAATAAAAATAAAAAATTTATGGTACAGATACTTACAATATACATGCGTGGATCAGCAGGTAAGTATACCACTACCTTCCTAATATCATACAACGGAAGTCATTTTTAACTTTTAAAAAATGGGGGCAAAACGGGCTTAAAAAACTCCTCACCTGTGGCCCCCTGCCCTTCCCCCCCTTGTATGGTAAATGAAGGTTCTACTCTCTGTATCTACGGGATGTTCGAGATCCAGGAGGAGTAGTCCAAAAGAAAAGGACAACAACCACAACAGCGCTTAGAGCCATTATACTTTAATAGATAGGAAAATAAAATATATGGGCAATGGTTGTTGTTTCTGAGTAAGATTATGGATATGTCTCCTAACCAGGACAAACGTCCCTAGAAGGTCTAATTGAACAAGAAGGAAGTGGCATTGTTTAGTATGCTCTCTATGTAGGGGTCAATGGAGCATCTATTGTTGCCATGTCTTGGAATTGGTTGTCACCCAAGATACCAGCTTGTGTTTCCAAAGCATGACCGTAAGCTATCTTGTGATGCCGTGGGCAACGTAATAATCAATTTCTCCCGAGGCAAAGGAAGTCCTAAAATCTCCTTTTTTTCCCCTTTGGATTGTGTAAACCCCATTCTAAGAAGGGAAAAACATTTCAGGAACAATTTTAGGGAGGAGCGCACCGGCTGGATCCCCATACCTAAAAAAAGCACCCCTTCCTTGAAGCTGGAGATATTTTAAAGAGACAGGGCCCTTGCGAGTAAGATTTGGGGTTTCCCCCTCTATGTGCCCAAAAAGCGCCCATGGTGCTGAAAGTGTGAAGTTGTGTACCAGAAATTGTCAGATGTATGTCGTCCCAATATAGCTGAATTTCCGGGCAATCCCCATGCATGAAAACATGGGCTTCGGGCCCCCCACATTTGAAACAGTTACTTGAAGCATAACTTCCCATTCTATGGCCTTTTATTGGTGTAAAATATGCGTTATGCATAAGTTTCAGGGCCATTTCAGTATAGCGGGCTGCGGGAAGATATTTATAGGAGTCTGTTAGGGCTGACAGAATTAGTTCAGGTGTCAGGCAGAGGTCAATGTTCTTGCCATCTATTTAGTTGGGACCGAGTGTTGTCATAATACATAATATGTACTTGTATATAAGGGATAGGTGTGCTCATCGGGTAGGCGGATTCAAGATGATCTTTTAAAAAACCAAGTCTCAAAAACTGTACGGTAAATTTTGAAATTTCCTCTGTTACATAGCTATAGGCTTGCAAATAGCCAAAGAGCGGAAAGTTAATATCTGGAAAGATTGTTGGAAGTTCTGCAAAGGAATATGATTTGCGAGTTTTCAAGTTAATCAATTGTCCGACAGTTCGCATGCCCAGTCCATATAGTGCTTTAAATTTTGCCCGTGTGGGGGGGTCCCATTTGAAAGCCAGGGTATTTTATAAAAGGTGATTTGGGGTAATAGGGGAAAGACCCTTTAACTGTCTGACCTTCTTCCAGGCACGCCAAACTGGCATGAGAAGCGGGTTGTGATGGATCTCGGTTTGAAGTCGTTCATAAGGCAGGTGCAAAAAAATTTTAAAGAGTTTTTTGGAAAGAAAAAATGTATCCCAAGATGTAGGGTGAATACTGCTGTTTGTTGGGACCAGCCTGCGACATATCGGCTTAGCGCTGCAAGGTTATTAAATTTTTTGGGGAAAAACCCCGTTTTTCTGTTGTAAAATTTTTGTGGGGTATTATCCCCCCCCCCAAAAAACCAAAAAAAACTGATTGAATAGTTTTTCTTCCCGTGGCCTAAGATAGATCGGGAACATGTGGAATAGGTATAGTAATCTTGGGATTTCAATCATTTTTAGGAGATGGGCTCTGCCAACAAAAGATAAAGGAATGTTTTCCCATTTTTTTAAAGTATGATTGTATGATCTTTCAGAAGACCCCCCGTTGAGTTTCTGGTACCGGGCCCCGGCCCGTTGCGACAAAACCATGGTTTTTAAATAATACTTTGTTTTTCGTTGTTACCATTTTGAATTTTCTTTCCTTCCCCCTTGTTTTGATTACTGGGCCAACGCCCGTGGCCAGGAATCCTCCAGCACCCTTTTAGTTAAACTGTGTTCTCTTTTATTGACACTTGTTTCCCTATCCGGTTTTGTGTTCTTTTTCCAACTATCACCCTGCCTGTGTTTTCCCCGTTCCCTATTTAAGGATTCCCTTACGTCCCCCCGTGCTGTTTATTGGGTTTTCCCCATATCTTTTTCTTTCTTTTCTCTTCTTGGTTTTCTGGTTACCGACTTTTTTGGCTTTGGACTATTCTTCTCCTCCTGATTTTGTACTGCCTTGCCCGACATTTTCCGCTTGGCCGTCTTACTTTTTTTCTCTTCAGTTCTCCTTTGGTTTCTGCGCTGGGCCCCCTTTCTGCAAACCTTGCTTGCCTGCGTTCCCTTTTGTGTTTGTTTTTTGTTTGTTGTGCTTGTGTTTTTAACGTATTCAGTATAGGGTTCAAATTTCTGGTTGGGGCCGACCTTTTAAGGAGTAGGGTCCCCCCAAAAGGCAGGGGCAGTGGTTTTGGGGCCCCGCATCAGGGCCCCACTCTGTTGTGTTTCCGGTGTCCCTGACCGGCCCCCCTTACAATGATGTAGGGTTGACAACTATCCTTTTTCAGATATTTAAGTTCTTTTGCCCCCTAATTTGATATGCTGAAAAGGCCAAATAGTTCGTGGGCCTTTAAAAGGAGCCCTTCACTTTTGTCAATATTTATCGTGTATCCTGATAGTTCTCCAACTTCCTGAATCTCCCCCAAGACAGCGGCTAGGTTTTGTTTGGGATTTGATATCATCAAAAGGAGATCATCGGCATATGCCGAGAGTTTAAGTTCTTGGCCGTTTTTAATGATTCCCAGGAACACGGAGGATTGGGAAATATGACACAATAAGGGGTCTATTGACAGATTGAAAAGAATAGGCGATAGCGGACAACCCTGTTTAGCTCTTCTAAATAAATTTGAGTGGGGATGGGCGACCATTTAGTATTATAATTTTATGGCTTCAGTGAAAAGTCCAGAAAACCAGTAAAAAAACGTCCAAAAGCCCCCTTTCTTCAAAAAAGGTTCCCAAAAAGGCATGAAATCTTTTCCAAAGGCCTTTTTTCCCCGTCAAGGCTCCTTAGCATTGCATTGATGTTCTGGTTCTGTGAGCCCCAAAAGGCTCGGTTTGCCCCCCTTGAGTTTTTAGTGGAATTCCCGTCTGCCCGAACCCGTTGGTGCGGATGTACTAGGGGGAGAAATTTTTGCAATCGTTTGCCGGATTTTGTAAATATTTAAAAAACGGTTAAAATGAGATAGGGTCTTGTAAAAAAGTGATGAGCAGGGTCCTTTTCGGTTTTAACAATACAAAGTTTTAGAGTCTAAAAAGGGTCTATCAATTAGAGTTCAATTATTATTGTAGACTTTTGCTAGATGCGGTGCTATATGGGGCTTCAAGATTTTGTAGATTTCTGCCGAGCAACCATCAGGACTGGGGGTTTTGTCATTTACTGAGGATGTGATCACTTCACATATCTCCTCCTCAGACACTTCTGCTTCCAGCAACAATCTGGCTTCTTCCGAGAGACTGGGCATGCGGACCCCTTTCCAAAAAGGGGCGGACTTTAATGCTGTCATGGGGGTGGCATGTTTTCAAAATTAAAAAAAGTCGGTGAAAGCCTGCTCAATTTCTCCAGGGTCACGGAGAACAGTCTGTGTCATCGGGCATTTGATTGCTGGGATGGGGGGCCTAGCTTCTAGGGTTTGGTCATATTGACCGAAGCTTTCCTGTTATTCCCCATTTATGCGACAGGCGTCCAGGGGTAAGGGCTATTCAGGAAAAGGGAGACTTAGAGAGCTATTAGGGAGGTTTTGGGGGTTAAAGGTAGGCTTTAGGGGCTATGTAGGCAAGCTTTGGGGGGGGAAATATGTCGGCCCGGCTTTGGGGGGGCATGTAGAGGCTGGGGGTTATGCGGCGGCTGGGGGGGTTTTTGTACACTGGGGGCTAGAGGGAGGCTTGGGGGGCTATGCAGGCAGGCGGGGGGGTATAAGACAGGAGGGGGGCTATTTAGGCAGGCTGGGTGTATATAGACAGGCTAGGGGACTATTTAGCCAGGCTGGGGGGCTATGCAGGCAGGCTGGGAGTATATAGACAGGCTGGGAGGCTATTTAGGCAGGCTGGGGGGCTATGCAGGCAGGTTGGGGGGTATATAGACAGGCAGTGGGGCTATTAAGGCAGGCTGGGGGGCTATGCAGGCAGGCTGGAGGTTATATAGACAGGCATGGGGGCTATTTAGGCAGGCTGGGGATATATAGACAGGCAGGGGGGCTATTTAGGCAGGCTATAGGGCAGGTAAAATAATAAATAACGTACATCGGTCCACGCTCCCCTGATGCGCCACACTCCAGCTTATGTGCTGAGCGTCGCTCCATTCTGCTACCTCCGGGCAGTATGCGCCGGGCCCCTCAGCTCCTCGCCCACCGGCAGTGAACTAGTATGTTCGTTGCCAGCGGGCCCAGGAGCGGCATTACCGGGGTAGCAGACGCAGTACCAGCTGCGCCGGGCCCCCTAAGAGCACGAGCCCCGGGGCAGCTGCTACGTCTGCTACCCCAGTAGTTACACCCCTGCTCATGTGATGCTTTCTTAGCTCACTACCACACAGGGGTAAAAGACCAGCTATGGCTGATAATAAAGACAGGAAGTTTATTCAGACCAACTTCAGAGTGTAGTGTGATCTTTTTCGTGGTGCTGCACCTTTTATCCTAGGATAATTTGGAAACCTCACTAGGATGTAGAGCTCCCTTGTGGTTCCACCCAATACACTGTCTAGGTCTATAACTCACTTTTTTGCCTATAGCAACCAATCTGAGCGCCCCGTTCATTTCAAATAAGGCTCTGGAAAAATGAGAGGGGTGCGCTGATCTAGTTTTCATACATGATGCCCTATATTTTAATAGATTGAACTAAAACGAATGTGGCTATACCAATTATGTTTAATTTTTCTTTACATTTTATTTCTAAAATAGGACAAGTTTAAATGTTTTAAAATTGTTATATTTTTAAAACTTTATTCGTTTTTTCTATAACTTGTACTTTTAGTCTTTTTGACAAGGAGACGGGTACGCTAAATTATACACTATTCTGCAATGTGTTGCAAAATAGCATACATCGATAGCAGGCGACTGCTGCGAAAACCACTTGGCACCACATGATCTTGTCATGGGGTGCAGACCAGGAGGCAGAATGGAGCTACATAGGGTTATTTTTAACAACTTAGGAGGACCACAGCATCTATGATCTGAGTTATCACTAATCGTGGTCACCAAAAGTTTGTCCTTAATATTGCCCCAAAATAGAAGAAACCCTTATGGGTTTTTTCATTCCACTGAATTGCCTCTATCCAATCTAGTTTCATTAAAAACCTGAGCGTTCTGGGAGTAGGATGGATGAATTAAAGGGGAGTTTCTAGACTTGTATAATAGATTTACTTGCCGCTGCATCAATTAAGTGAAGCAAAAGAGTATAATATAAGTTCTTCTCACTGTTCCAAAATATTCGCATTTAGGAGTGTGGCCATAAGCAGTGGTAAAGCTTCCCATCTGGTGCTTCACATCTCAAGCAGTTACAGGTTGCTTACAGACCTATTTTGTACTCTTTGATTAGAGTCAAATAAGCCCTGTGTGTCACCTTTAACTAGTTAAGAGGACTGTTTTCGCACCCTGTTTGCAGGTTTTTTTTTTTTTCATGCTTTTTTTTTCCTGCTGTTCACTCTCCGGTATAAATGATGTGTTCTCTGTATGCTGCAGGTTGATATGATTCCAGCAATGCTAAACATGTAGGGTTTGCGTTATGATATAGTACCGTAAAAAATCCAAACTTCCACCTACACACTTGCACTTCCACCTACACACCTGTGAGGGTGCATTTTTGCGGCCTGAAGTGTACTTTTTATTGGTACCATTTTGGGATAGATGCAACTTTTTTGATTAATTCTAATATTTAGGGGACCTGAAATGACCAAAATACCACAATTTTGACATTTGATTTTTTTTCTATAGTGTTCAGTGTATTGGATAAATTATATTATATTTTTATAGATTGGACTTTTTTGGATGCAGTGATACCAAATATGTATAACTTTTTGTTATCATTTTTTTTTATTTTTAAAATGGCAAATGGGGGGTGATTTGAGCTTCCAATAAATTTTTTTACACTATTTTTTTTTTACTTTAGCATTAAGTCCCAATAGGGTGCTTGACCACTAAGGAGTGCGATCATTTATACAGCCTAATGCATTGTATAGACAATACATTAGGGTGTACAAAGATGGCGGTTTTACTACTTCTTGCCTGACAGGAAGTAGTAAAACAAAAAACATGGCTGCGATGGAAGCCTTCACGAGGCCTCCAGTCACCATGTTAACTGATCCTGGTGGGGGGCCCCCGATCGGAGTGAGGGACGGTGTGCGGCACCGTTTCTCATGTATATAGATGCCGCGGTGTCTAAGGGGTTATACAGCACAGGATGGTTCCGGCTCCATTCTGTGCTGTAACTGATGGGTGCTAGCTGCAATTACCCACAATCCCACTGCAAAGCCCCTTACCGGCACTGGAACGTATGTTTATGTCCAGTGTCATTAAGGGGTTAAGAACATGTCTGTGTACCTTGCTGAGGGCAGATATGTGTGAGCCTGCTTAATGGGCAGATGTACAACTGAATGGGTTATGTCTTGATTTCATTTATTTAGACATTGTTGTTAGTCTAGAAGAGAATGTCAAAATGATAAAATTCTCAACATATGGGATTTTATGTGCAGTGAAGCCAATAATTGCTTTCTACGTTTAAAATGCTGAATTTTTGTGACAAATGAGGTAAAACGTTAGAAATGTTTTATTATTATAAATAATGGAAGAAAGGGAAATATATGTGTGGGAATTTGTTTTGCATTCCTGACATGGGAAGCATTTTGCCTCTGACAGGCTGAATCAGATGGTTAATGGAAGTACTTCCTTTTCCACAAAATGTGTGGAAGATCCAATGTGTCTTTCTATGTTGGAAACTGAGGTTAAATGCTAGGGACCATTGAGTCAAGAGTCTAGGATTTTGATTTTTAAGTATTTATATCTTCTTGCAAACTCTGCAGACTATGACTAAGTCTGTCATAATTTGGCTAAGATAGGTAGATAAGCGTGCCATTTATTTTGAGCTGCTGTAGGATATGACAGGGGATTCTTACCTTCTTCCCTACCCAAGTAGAGGATCTGTTGAGCAGATTAGTTTGTTTTTCCTCTTTGGATGAAGATACACCTGGAAAAGGTATAGCAACGTGTTCATTCATTTTTATGATATTTGCTCTGCCCATGTAAGATGGAGAGAAGTATTTCCATTTTTGTTTAGTTTGCTCCAGAGATTTGTCATTCCTTGAGAAATTCAGTTGATATTTGTTAAGAGATGTGGTTATTTCCACTCCCAGATTATCAGGTAATAGATGAGGGCTTTTCAGAGGAAGTTCAGGTTGATTTTGAGGGGCCTGTTAACAACAAGGCCTCTGATTTATCTTGATATAGGGTGTATTATTAAAGGCGACCTAGGTATTAATACCCTTTCTTATTATATTCGTGTAATGGTTTCTGAGGTTTGAACTGATGAGGATTAAATAATCATCATAGGCCATGACTCAAAACTGTCATTCATTGCATTTCCTTTAAAACTAGAGGAGGCAGCAATGTGGTAAAGAAGAGGGTATGGAAAGGTTAAATAACAGGAGTGAAGGGAACATCCCTGTTTAATTCGTCTGAATTCTATTGTGGGCGTTTTGTGACTATTCACCATCAGTGAAGTGGTAGCATGCAAATGAACGATCCGACAGGTGTCAGTAAGGACTGACACATTGATTGCCGGGTATATGGTGGATCTTCAGTGATCACCGCGGGCAAGGTGGCAGTCACGGTGAAACCGAGTATGGCCCACTGAAACAGGAGCGGGATGGGTCACGGGGGTGCTGTTTTAATGGATAATTGGGTAGTGGGTAATTGGCAGATACGGCAGCAGATAGTCAGCAGGTATTAGAAGATTATTGCAGTGGCAGAAATAACAGTAATAGGTACTTAGAAAACGGTTAAACATGGTTATGTGGAATTACAGGATAAGAAAGCGCAGTAACCCGCAGACGGGGGCAAACTGTATGTATGAAACAACAAACGGCCCGAAAGGGGGGGAATTCCTTTTTTCAGGAGGGTCAAGGTTAAAATTTGGGAGGTAAAATTGGGCATTGTCCCTTTTTAAAATTCAAAAATGCCGCACGCTTAGGGGCTGTAGGTGCGCAAGGACGCCCGGGGCAGGAGCGGACGAGGATGGGGGAGTGTACTTCACAGCAGGGGTGGATGAAGAAGGGGCTAGCCATCCCCCGGTCCGCAGCCCGAACACAGATGGATGGGGCCCCACAGGGGGCATGCGGGAAAACCAGCAATAGCAGAGGCATGGGCATGACCATGGTCCATGACGGTTTGCGAATCCCTTTTGACTGAATGTAGTAAAAGTAGGTTGAAAACAGAGACCCAAAAATAGTTTTTCCAATATTTCCTCGCAGAGTCATGGGGGGAAGGGGAAGTTAAAGAGGGAAGAAAGCTTTGTAGTCTGTAGGACATTTTAGTATTTTAGATAATTGCTTAAAGTCGTGGGTCAGAAACTAAATGGAGGCAAATGATTAATCCTTTAACACTTCAAAGAAAAAAAATATTACTCTTCGTTTTTCTCCTTCTCGCCTTCCAAAAGCCATAATGTTTTTATTTTTGCACCTACATAGACGTATGAGGGCTTTGATTTTGCGGGACAAGCTGTACTTTCTAATGATGTTATTCACATTGCCATAGAATATACTGCAAAAAATTCCAAGTGGGGCAAAATTTGAAAAAAAATCTACTTGCGTCATGTTTGCGGGAGTTTTGTTTTTAACGCGTTCAATCTTCAGTATAAATGATGTGTTCTCTGTTTTCTTCAGGTTGATATGCATCCAGCAATATCAAACATGTAGGGTTTCTTTTATGTTTTGGTGGCGTAAAAAAATTGCAAACATTTTCTATATTTGAAATTTGCACCGCGGCGCTGTTTTGTGCGACCAATAACTTTTTTGTAGTAACACCTACGGAAGTCAGTGTGGGTGCATTTTTTGCGGGCTGAATTGTACTTTTTATTGCTCACAGTTTGGAATACATGCAACTTTTTTGATCACTTTTATTCCAATTTTTATAGGACATGAAATTACCAAAAAACGCCATTTTGGCGTCTGGAATTTTTTCTTCTACGGTGTTGAGCATACGGTATAAATGATGACATATTTTTCGTACGCGGCAATACCAAATATGTATTAACTTTTTATTATTTTTTTTTTATTTGTAAAATGGCGAAAGGGGGGTGATTTGAACTTTTAATACTTTTTTTTAAAACTTTTTTTATACTTTAAAACTTTTTCTTTTTTACTTTAATATTGAGTCCCCCAGGGCGCTTCAACACTAGGGAGCGCGATTGTTAATGCAGCCTAATGCATTGCATACAACATGTAGGATACTTTGCATATGAAAGTTAGTTGTAACTCACCGCTATGGCTTTATCTTGCCACACCTATAATTACCAGCTTGTAGAGAGGCAGCTAGCACACAGCCAATGCCCGGTCCATCGGGTCCTGGCAGCGAGCCCACAAACCGTGACCGTTATCAAGGGCTATGAGCCCGAAACGCATTGGTCTTGCTTTCTAGTGTACCCTCTGCACGTATGCACTTAATAAATCTGCACTTATTTTTGCACCAGCCCGCTGGTTCGGACATTTGCAGTCTTTCTTTCCTGTAATGCATTGCATACACAATGCATTAGACTGTACCAAGATGGCGATTTCCCCACTTCCTGCCTGGGGCCAGAAGTGGGGCAAACGAGAACAAGGCAGCCATGCCATGTTAGCCTATTGGGACACAGTGATTTCATCGCTGATGTCCCCATCGGAGTGAAAAAAAAAAGGTGGAGCATTGTTTTTATTATTTAAGCCGTGGCCATCTTTGCCACGGCATCTAAAGGGTTAAACAGCGCAGGCGGGTGGCACTGCCCCCCGCGCTGTAACTGCCGGGTGTTAGCTGCACTTAGCCGCTAAAACCCGGCGGCTGTGTAACAGGATCGCGCTGCAATCCTGTTACACAACTCCTTAACCCCCCATGGTACCCTAGTCAAGGTGGGGTTAAAGGGGGTTAAGGTTATTAATGGTTTTTATTTAATTAAGAAAATATTATTTTGAAAACAGGTAAAAACCCGCCACCTCCCGTTTCCCCCTTGGTCCACTGGGATGACCAATCCCAAAATTTTCCCCCATTTATTGAGGAATTTAAAGAAGTAAGTTTATAATAAACCCATTCTGGGGGAAAAAAATCTAACAAAAGGTATCGAAAGGCAGTTGGGGAAGTGGGACACAGTTTAAAAGACTCCTATGACCCCTTTTAATTAGGAATTTAAGGGATCAGGGCGGTTGCAATTCTGCCGATTATTGCATGTGCCCCTACATTTTTTGAGAAAGGTCATATTGCCATCCCAAAATCTAAGGTGTATAATGCAAATCTCTTTCCTGTGACCCAAAGTCTGATAAAGAAAGCCAAAAAAAAGTACAGTACTGCATGTAGAAAGATTAGAAAATGGGAAAAAACAAGGCAAACAAAAGGGGTAAAATTAATTACTGTGTATCTTGGGCATTATTTTTTTTCAATATGGCTGTTAATGAGTTGGGGGCTTAAGGTGGCCAGAAGGTACATAAAGCTGCATATGTATGTCTCACCCTACTATAAAAAGTATTCAACCCCCTTGTAAATTAGGTTTTTATTACAAACAATGAGCTATTTGTGAAAACCAGAAAAAACAATTTGAATACCTTAACACAACTAATATAAAAGGGTTTTCCCCAAGATTACCCCAAATCCCATTTTTAAAAGCCGTTAAAAAGATTCAAAATTTTCTTTTTTTCAGTTTTTTCGCCCCCCAGCGCCCATTTCCTAAAACCAATAACTTTTTTTTGTCCCTTATTGAGTGGGGGGGGGCATTTTTCGCGGGCTGAAGTATACCTTTATTGGTACCAGTTTGGAATACATGTGACTTTTTGATCCTTTTTATTTACCTTTTTAGGGGACATGAAATTACCAAAAAATTGCAATTTTGGCATTTGGAAGGTGTTCAGTGTACCAGATAAATATTTTTTTATATTTTAAAGATCGGACTTTTCGGAGCTGCAAAATCAAATTATGTGAAACTTTATATTTTCTTAATTTTATTTGTAAAATGGCAAAAGGGACACGACTTGAACTTTTATTTATTTAACTTACTTATTTTTTTAAAAATTTTTTATACTTTAATATTGAGTCTCCCTAGGGTGCTTGACCACTAAGCAGTGCAATCATTAATACAGTCTATTGCATTGTATAAACAATGCAATAAGATGTACAAAGATGGCAGTTGTACAACTTTCTGCCTGGGGCAGGAAGTAGTAAAACAAGAAACATGGCAGCGATGGAAGCATTCACAATGTTTCCAGCTACCATGTAAACCGATCAGGACCCCATGATCTTGCCGCGGGAGTCCTGATCGGAGGTTTTGAAAATGTCAGCACCGTTTCTCATTCATTTTGACGCAGCGGCCATGATCGCTGCGGCATCTAAGGTGTTAGCACGGAATGAAGCCGGCTCCATTCCATACTGTTACCAGCAGGTGTCAGCTGCAATTATCAGAAGACACCCGCCACCTCTGTAGCGGATTGCTCCGCGATCCTGCTACATAGCCCCTTACCAACACCAGGACATACCAGTTCGTCCAATGTAAGGGGTTAAAATTACAGAGACATGGCTATACTTAATGGACAATGGCAGGATATAAAATCTTTTCCCAGTAGGGGAATAGGAAAGGCATCACCTGTGAGTCACTGGATATAACTGTACTGTAATCCCTTTCAGTATATGGTCTGCAAACTGCCTGTTAGAATGGGGTTCGTGGGTTTAGTATTAGCATTTAAACGAAAAAAAAAATTAAAAAGTAATTAAAGTCATGGTTTGTGGCTTATGTGGAGGTATTATTTGGCTCTCGTTTAGTGTTACTACTGGTAATATTTGCCTGATTGCTGTTTGTTTACTTAATATTTGGTTTTAATTCCTTGTTAGTGGTTTAAATTTTCAAGTTTTAAAATCAAAAAAAGACTGAGCAAAGATGTTAAGGGAATGTCGAAAACTGTCTTGGGCTAAGATTGTTTTAAAAGAAAAACCAATCAGAGCGCCCCCCCTTTCATTTTTTCAAAGCACTATATGAAATGAAAAAGGGGGGCTTTGGTTTCTATGGGCAACAAAGAAAGTTTGACAAGGCGGGGGTTTTCAACATGTCCCCCAAATGTCTTTTCCCTGACGGCACTGTTTTCAAAAAATTTTAGTCAGAGGAAGCATCACAGTTTATTTCGCTTTACAAGTGGAATAAAATTAATAAAAGCGTTCAATTTGTATGTATATTTGTGGAAAAATTTCCAAAGTATAATCATCGTTTGCATTCTCAAGAGCAAAACCCGCAGTGGGGGCGCACAAAATGTTTTTATTTTACTATGATAGAAAATACACAAATTTTACTTGACAACTGCTTTTTGACTGCTTGCAAAAAACACAAACATTTTACTGCCACAAAGCTCGGTACTTGCTCAGGTTTCCAGAGCATTTGTGTTATTTTGCTGTGTGTAGAATGTGAATGCCTGTAATAGCACAAGCATCCAGCACAAGTGCTGTTGTTGTTTGTCCTTATGGAGAAAATCTGTATTTACACTAACATTCTTGCAAACCTCCCAACTTTTTGGATGGTCAAACAGGGACATCTGTGGTTCACTGAGAGTAATATACAATGTATTTTCAAATCTATTTGCACATTTCTATTGTTTTTATTTAGAAATTAGCCCAAAGGCATCTCAACAGACGTCTGTGATTTCCACATTGCAACAAATTGTTAAATAATATAAAAATAATTAATATAAATTAAATCACCTAACATTCGGTTAGGAACTAGAGGGATGCTTTATTGGGACAATATGGTAAGTTTATTTGTGTACGTTTATTTATCAATTTTAAAAGAGGAAAATTAAGAAATACAGGGCAAAAGGGGGATTTTGGTCAAAAATAGGGACTATATCTCGAAAACAGGGTCATTTGGGAAGTATGCACTTAGGAGTTATTTTTATACAGCTATATTTTCCAATAGTTCATAATCTGTTATGTCATAATACTGTAAATATGTTTATCACTAATAAAAAAAAGTTGGCATTTACATTACGTAGTTATACAGCATGGCGGTGGGGAGGTTTCACTCCAGGACTCAATGTTATTGGTTTGTATAATGCAAAGCTGGACTAAATAGCTCTGTAGGAGGCAACAAATAGCAGGTGCTGCATTTGAGCCCTCATGTGAGTAGAAGAAGACTTGAGTTGATAAAAAAGGATGGCTTGCAGCTAAGTGATGGAAATGGTGGTTCTGCTGCTGAATGCTGGCGCAGATGCTGTTGTAAGCATGAAAGAGATGCCACATTCCTAAAATCTGGAGGCAAGAGCATAAGAGGGCTGCTACCTAGGAAGTGGTGCCTACAGCCAGTGAGAAATGCCAGACAATGGCAGCTACAGTGGGGAAAAAAGTATTTAGTCAGCCACCACTTGTGAAGTTCTCCCACTTAAAAGATGAGAGAGGCCTGTAATTGACATCATAGGTAGACCTCAACTATGAGAGATAAAATGAGAAAAAAATCAAATCCAGAAAATCACATTGTCTGGTTTGGAAATAATTTATTGGCAATTATGGTGGAAATAAGTATTTGGTCACTAAAAAATAAGCAAGTTTTTCTGGCTCTCACAGCCCTATAACTTCTTCTTTAAGAGTTCCTCTGTCCCCACTCATTCCCTGTAGTAATGGCCCCTGTTTAAAACTTGTTATCAGTATAAAACACCCCTGTCCAAAACCTCAAACAGTCACACTCCAAACTCCACTATGGTGAAGACCAAAGAGCTGGCGAAGGACACCAGAAAAAAAAAAAATTGTAGCCCTGCCCCAGGCTGGGAAGACCGAATCTGCAATAGGCAAGCAGCTTGGTGTGAAGAATTCAACTGTGGGAGCAAGAAGTAGAAAATGGAAGACATACAAGACCACTCGATCTGGGGCTCCATGCAAGATCTCACCCTGGCACTGGGAAGTGCCATCTTTGTTCACCCTTCTACTTGGTTTATACCTTGCATAAGGGTGTGTTAATGATTGCTTTCTGTAGTGATCAAGTTCCCTAGGGGGACTGATTAAAAAAATAAAATAATAATGTTTTAAAGTGTAAAAAAATATTAAAAGTTCATATCACCCCATTTTGCCATATTACAAATAAAAAATAAAATAATAAAAAGTTAAACATATTTGGAATCTCCACATCCATAAAAAACCGACTTATTAAAATATAACATAATTTATCCCATATGCTTAAGACCATAGAAAACAAGACAATTCCAAATTCCAAAATTGCGATTTTTTTTTTGTTTGGGGGTCATTTGACATCCCGTGAAAATCGGAATAAAAAGTGATCAAAAAGTCAAATCTATCTCAAAACGGTACCAATAAATAGTACACTTCAGCCCAGAAAAAATGCACCATCACTCAGGTCTATAGATGGAAGTACAAAAAAGTTAATGGTAACAGAAAATGAAGCTGTGGCTCAAATTTAAGAAGTAGAAAATGTTTGGATTTTTTTATATTACTAAAACATAATGCATTTACATTTTACCTCCTTTGAATAAAGTTGAACCAGTTGAGCAGAATATGTGTGTGGACAGTGCATTTCATCACTTTATCCTCAATCCTCAGGGACACTCTTGCGAACCCCCTCATCCTTCCTAAGGTTTTCACTCCTACTGTAATACAGTCTCTTTACATATGCACCAGTTTAGGGTCATTTACATGGATTACAAATCAAGCCATGTGAAAGAAAATTAAAAATTCATAAAAAGTTAACCTTTTTCTTCACTATTATAACAGTGATCAAGCAATCTCTCAGTTCAGTCCCATAGTGGGACAAGTAAAAAAAAAATAAACATTAAAGAAGTAAAAAAAAAAAAAGTAAACAAAAGTAGAGTAAAACCACATGCTTTATTTTTTCCCTATTTTTCCCATCAGAAATATTTATCAAATTGGGCTATAAATCTGTAATCCGCCCAGTGAATGCTGGAAAAAAAATAAATGAAAACCGTAGCTAGAATTGCGTTCTTTGTTCATCCCACTGCAAACAAAACGAAATACAAAGCGATTTACCACTTACTGACAGCTGGTCATTTTAATATGCCTCTAAGTTTTTTTTCTCTTTTCTTTCCAAGAGCCATTACTTTTTTTATTTTCCATATACATAGACATATGAGGGCTTTTATTTTGTTGGACAAGATATACCGTATAAACTCGAGTATAAGCCGAGTTTTTCAGCACAAAAAATGTGCTGAAAAATCTCCCCTCGGCTTATACTCGAGTCACTGTCGGCGCTCGGGTGCTGCGATGGCCCGTGCGCCGACAGGGACGCTTCAGTTATATGCGGCTCCTCAGGGAGTGCATATAACTGATTGCCGAGTGAGTGCACAGTGTCCGGGCGCTGCGCTGGCCCGGGCACTGTCCGCGATCCCTTCACCTATATGCGCTCCGGAGAAGTCGCATATAGGTGAAGGGATAGCACTGCGGAGCAGAGAGCGAGCGCTCCGTGCTCCGCAGTGGATTCCGGGCGGCCACAGACTCGCGGCTGTCCGGAGTTTCTGGCACAGGCAGCGTGTGTCATCACGCTGCGTGTGCGGCCTGATGACGTCACCCGCCTGTGCCGGGAAGATGAAGGAGAGCGCGCGGGAGGCCGGACAGCGAGGAGGCGGAGCGGCGAGGGAGACGGAGCAGAGGGAGCCAGGTAAGTGATTGTTTTTCTATTTTGCCTATTATTGCCTACAGCCTGCCTATACCTGCCCTATACCTGCCCTATACCTGCCTACAGCCAGCCCTATACCTGCCAACAGCTGCCTATACCTGCCTACAGCGCCTATACCTGCCCTAAACTGCCTACAGCTGCCTTATACCTGCCTACAGCTGCCTATACTGCCCTATACCTGCCTACAGCCAGCCCTATACCTGCCTACAGCGGCCCTATACCTGCCTATACCTGCCTACAGTGGCCTATACCTGCCCTATACTGCCTACAGCTGCCTATACCGGCCTTCAGCTGCCTATGCCGGCCCTATACCTGCCTGTACCTGCCTATACCTGCCTACAGCCTGCCCTATACCTGCCTATGGGGCCATATACCTGCCTATTACCTGCCTATGGGGCCATATACCTGCCTATAATCTGCTTATGGGGGACATATAACTGCCTATTACATGCCTATGGGGCCATATACGTGCCTTTTGGGACATATACCTGCCTATACCTGCATATAGGGCCATATATCTGCCTATAATTGCCTATGGGGGACATTAAACTGCCTATGTAATTTTATTGGTATCCGTTTTTATTTTTAAAATTTACCAGTAGCCGCTGCATTTTCTACCCTAGGCTTATACTTTCAATAAGTTTTCCCGTTTTTTGGGGCAAAAGTAGGTGCCTTGGCTTATACTCGGGTTGGCTTATACTCGAGTATATACGGTACTTTGTAATGGTGTCATTCACTGTACCATAGAATATACTTGGAAACCACAAAAAAATTACAAGTGGGGCAAAATGTAATAAAATGTAGTGGTTTTTACGGTAAAAAAAAATCTAAATTATTTTTTATTATTTAAATTTGCACTGCATCGCCATTTTCTGCAAACAATAACTTTTTTTGTAATTCCACCTGTGGATCTGAGTGATGGTTCATTTTTTTGTGAGCTGAAGTGTACTTTTTATTGGCACCATTTTGTAATAGATGTGACTTTTCATCACTTTTTATTCCAATTTTTATTGGATGTGAAACCGCTATTTTGGAGTTTGGAATTCTTTTTCTTCTACAGTGTTCAGTATACATGGTACATTATGTTATATTTTAACAGATCAAACTGTTACAGATGTGGAGATGTTGATCCTGTAAAAATATTTTATTTTTTTATTTGTAAAAAGTGGCAAAAAGGGGATGATTTGAACTTTTATTTATTTTTTTACACTTTTAAACATTATTTTTTTTTTTTTTACCTTTTACATTAAGTCACCATAGGACACTTAACTAGTATGGGGTGCAATCTTTAGCACACACTTCTGTACTGTATAAACCAAGCAGAAGGGTGAGTCAAGATGGTGGTTCCCAGGGCAGGAAGTGGTAAAACTGGAGATGTAGTGGTGATGGAAGCCTTCACAAAGCTTCCAGCCGCCATGTTATCTGATCGGCACACCCATAATCTCACCAAGGGGTTAAGTCCTAGGGGTTAAATGGTAAGAAATGGAGCTGGCTCCATTCCCTGCTGTTACTGATGGGTATCAGCTGCAATTAGTAGCTGACATCAACCTTCTATGTAGCAGGATTATTAAGTAATCCTGCTACATAGAACCTTACCACACCAAAAATGCCAGTGATGCCTTAACATTAATTTCTTTTTTAAGTGATTTCATTGTATAAAAGTAGAACATTAAAAACTATACAAATTGGATATCCTCGTAATTGTATTGACCCACAGACTAAAGTTATGCACTGTGAAAGATAAAAATGAAACAACACTACCAGGATTGCTGAATTGTATTTCATCTTGCCCTCCCCCAAAATAAAAAGCAAGCAAGAGTCATTTCCCCCCAAAATGGTACCAATGAAAATGTCAACTCATCCCACAAAAACAAGCACTTAAACAGCTTCTTCAACACAAAAGTAAAAAAGTTATGGCTCATAAAATGTGGCAAAGTCTTTTTATTGTGTAAGTAGTAATACATTAAAAATACATAAATTTGGTATTGATGTAAACATTCTGACCTGCAGACTAAAGTAAACATTTTATCAATATGGTAAGGTGAATGCTGTAAAAAAAAAAAAAAACACTACCAGGATATTTTGTTTATCCTTCCTTCCAAAATTCCAGAATAAGAAATGATCAAAAAGTCACATGAAACCCAAAGTTATAACAATGAAAACATCAATTCATCGAACAAAAATCAAGCAATAGTAAAAAAGAGGCCCCAGAATCTAGCAAGTGTTCCTTTAATTCTGAGGCCTATGGTTGATTCAAATAACATACTGGGACCATATTTCTAAAATGGAAGAAACAGGGGAATCCATATTGATTTGCTACTACACTTATAAGCCTCCTAACATCTTTAAAACAAAGAACGTTTAAAAATGATGCTAACATCATTTGTATGTAATACAAAAAAAAAGAAAACACTCTGAGAATCACACAGGTAGGTAAAAGCATTAAATAGTTATTTCCACATACAGTAATACATACCAGATTTAAAAAATGGGGCTCCATCAGAAAGGCCAAATGGCTGCGTCAGTAAGGGGTTAAACTTTTCCTTGATTGTGAATATCTAAAAACGCAACACCAAAAATTGATAATAAATTGTTAATCCTCATTAATTGCGAGTTGCATAGATACTATGTGCCTATGCATTTTAGCAGCCGAGAATACAAAGAAGACAAAGGGAAAGGCTCTGTACATATCGGGGCAGATTTATCAAGGCAGTTACGCAAGAATTCTGGCTCAATTTGTGCCAAAAACAAGCTTTTAGCCACATTTACTATGTGTTTTAGACAGTTTCAGGCACTTCCGCAATGCGCCTGACAAAGGGGCGTGGTTTCGCGGATAGGGGGCGTGGCTTAAATGTGACAAAAATGCACCAGGATGTGGAACCAAATTCTGCCATAAAAGTAAGCCAATTTAAAGATGGTACAAACTGAGATTAGACAGTTTTAATCTGCGCCAGATTTATCAATACTATGATACATTTGGTGCATTTTAAGACTGTCTAGTCTAAGTTTACACTGTCTAAAAGTAAGACACTTTTGATAAATCTACCCCATTGTCTATTGTGTATGTCAGGAAAGCTCCCGATATGTATGCTAAATGTATCCATACAATTAAATTTCAACACAACACAGTATACAGCGTATAAAAATTCACCTCGTTGTCCAGAATAGGCCGTTAAAGCCTAAAAAACTATACTCTATTCAAATCAATAATCTGGAAAAAACTATAGCACGAAATTACAATTTATCATCTTTATTTTATTAACTTGTAGTAGGACTTGTAAATATCGCATTCAATGAATACATGCTTGAAACGTGCTGCAACAACGTATTTCGTTCTCAAGGGACCATATGCAGGAACAAACATTGGCATAAATATTTAACACTATGTCGGGGACTGTAATCTTCAGATACTAAAGTCCTTACCACACGCTTGGGTAACCTGCAATACTTGTCAAGGTAACTTAACTTTTGTGGGAAACGCAATTACTCGCTCCGTTGTTCTGTCTTGTAGCCTCTCCACTATACTCCTTGATCCTCTCGTCATTGACGGGAAGGTTTTAGTGCGCCTGCGGGGACGTTTCGGGGCGTACACCTTTCTCAAGCTCACCTTCCGTGTCAAATCTGCGCTTTAAATAGGTAAACTCAACTTTCTATTAACTCTTTATTCACTTAAGTAACCTATGATATCCCTTTGCGCAGTGTTCACACTACAAATAGCATTCCATTTACATTCCTCGTTAAAGGCCATTCGGACTTATGGATTCCAATCTTGAAATCCCAGTAAACCTCTCTGTAGCAGTTTCCTTTTTTTTACATCTGCTTCATCGGTGCCTTCAACTTGTTCTAAAACGCACCACCTCAACTCACTAATGTTATGCTTAAATTCAAAAAAATGTTTTGCAACCGATGTTATTGATTGAATAGTCCATACAATTAAATGACATGATAGAGGCCAAATTGTGGCCCTGTGCTTTTTTTTTTTACTTTCTGCTGGAACAGGAATAAACAATGTGCAAAGCCTTAACATATTACAGTGAATTCAACAAAAGGGACCCTACTTTTCTTCTGACTTCATCTCTGACTTGGATAAATGACCTGCTGTT
This sequence comes from Phyllomedusa bahiana, assembly GCA_025379985.1. NCBI lineage: Eukaryota > Metazoa > Chordata > Amphibia > Anura > Hylidae > Phyllomedusa > Phyllomedusa bahiana. The sequence continues at coordinate 10,242 of JAODAL010037921.1, read as the reverse complement.
CCTGGATCAGTTTCAGCATTGCATCACTTTTTGGTAGAGGGAAGGATGAATATGTCAATAACACTGCCTAATAAGTGGAACTCTCCAAGTGGGAATAGTTTGTTGGAGGGTACACGTAAGTACAAAGCCTGCCATATGCTGTGAGAATGTGGTTACTAGCTTCTGCAGGACTGCTCGCAGTTTTCTTTGTTTAGTTGGGATAAACTGAAAAATCCCTTCACCGTGAATCTGCTCCAGTCATTGAAATAGAAAAAAAAACAAAACATTCCATTCCACAGGCAGGTTCCTATGGAAGCTGTAGTTCTTATACTGAGTGAATCTTCGCTAGCCCTTTTGAGGCTTGAGGATCCCATTATACCTGTTGATGTTCATGATTCTCACCAACACTCCTCTTGAACCGTGCACGGAGTCCCATCGCCACTTCCTCCCTTTACAGGACTGACTCCTCCAGCACTGTCAGTCTGTCCATGCAGGACATAACTAATACCCACTGGTAAAGGCAGAAGTACTTCAAGTTACATGTATGAATCCTGGCACTGATGGGCCAGTTCTAAATCGCTTGCAGGCAGTGTAGAATGTGCCAGAATGTATGAACCTGTTCTTCTGCAGTTCATACATACAGGTGTATTGTAGTGCCAACACAACAAGTATTGGTCTGGCTGTTCTAACTGTTCTGCTCCTAGATTTGGCATCAAAGAATCACAAATGTGTCTATTTCTATGAATGTGGTGTGACCCCAGAATACCCCAAATCTTTGGTGCATTAAAAAGTGTCTTTGGTGTATTACAAAGGCACTTATCGCGCCAAAGTTTGGAGTGCACCTGTTCATGCATTATTTTTGGCTCAAAGTACACCAGAAAACTGTCGCAGCCCCATTCATACATGTCGCACTTGGTTTCTAACAGGCACCTGTACCATACAGGATGGAGTTACATCATACATGCCAACTTTTGAAAGTGAGAAAGCAGGAGATTTGAAGGTGGCGGCGCACGTAGTGCGACGCCCCCAAAATTTGCATGACCACACCCATCTTGATGGTGAAAGCCACACCCCACTCCAGATAACTGTGTAATGGCTTTGGTAGAAAACTAGATTAGGGTTTTGGCGTCACCCAGCTTTCCTGGACTGTTGGATGGTCTATTCAGCATCCAGGAGAGCTGAGGGATACCGCCAAACTGTGCCCCAATAGGTGGATATCTCAGTGCCCTATTTGAACCCTGTAGCCATGTAGTAGCCTCCTGTAGTCAGGTTGCTGCCCCCTTCTAGCGAGGTCGCTGCCCCCAATAGCCAGGCAGTGCCCCCAGTAGCCAAGTAGCTCTCCCCACTAGCCAGGTAGTGCTTCTTATAGCCAGGTAGCTGTCCCCACTAGCCAGGTAGTGCTTCTCATAGCCCGGGAGCTGTCCCCTTTTAGCCCGGTCGTGCTTGTTATAGCCAGGTAGCTGTCCCCACTAGCCAGGTAGCTGACCCCTTATAGCCAGGTAGTGCTTCTTATAGCCAGGGAGCTGTCCCCTTATAGCCAGGTAGTGCTTCTTATAGCCAGGGAGCTGTCCCCTTATAGCCAGGTAGTGCTTCTTATAGCCAGGGAGCTGTCCCCACTAGCCAGGTAGCTGACCCCCTTATAGCCAGATAGCTGTCCCCTTATAGCCAGGTAGTGCTTCTTATAGCCAGGGAGTGCTTCTTATAGCCAGGGAGCTGTCCACTTATAGCCAGGTAGCTGACCCCTTATAGCCAGGTAGTGCTTCTTATAGCCAGGGAGCTGTCCCCTTATAGCCAGGTAGTGCTTCTTATAGCCAGGTAGCTGACCTCTTATAGCCAGGTAGTGTTTCTTATAGCCAGGGAGCTGTCCCCTTATAGCCAGGTAGTGCTTCTTATAGCCAGGTAGCTGTCCCCTTATAGCCAGGTAGTGCTTCTTATAGCCAGGGAGCTGTCCCCTTATAGCCAGGTAGTGCTTCTTATAGCCAGATAGCTGTCCACATATAGCCAGGTAGTGCTTCTTATAGCCAGGTAGCTGTCCCCTTATAGCCAGGGAGCTGTCCCCTTATAGCCAGGGAGCTGTCCCCACTAGCCAGGTAGCTGACCCCTTATAGCCAGGTAGTGCTTCTTATAGCCAGGGAGCTGTCCCCTTATAGCCAGGTAGTGCTTCTTATAGCCAGGTAGCTGACCCCTTATAGCCAGGTAGTGTTTCTTATAGCCAGGGAGCTGTCCCCTGATAGCCAGGTAGTGCTTCTTATAGCCAGGTAGCGTCCCCCTTATAGCCAGGTAGTGCTTCTTATACCCAGATTTCTGACCCCCTTATAGCCAGGTAGTGCTTCTTATAGCCAGATAGCTGTCCCCTTATAGCCAGCCAGTTCTACTTATAGCCAGATAGCTGTCCCCTTCTAGCCAGGGAGCTGACCCCTTATAGCCAGGTAGTGCTTTTTATAGCCAGGTAGCTGACCCCTTATAGCCAGGTAGTGCTTGTTATAGCCAGGGAGCTGTCCCCACTAGCAAGGTAGCTGTCCCCCATATCCAGGTAGCTGGGGGCGTGCAATACAAGGCTGCTGGGGACGGGGCTGCGGCCGGCTCTCAGATGTCACTCACCGTGGCTCAGGAGCAAGAGCCCGACGACGAAGAGAAGGAGACGGCAGGAACACAGACAGGGAGAGACGCTCTCATTGCTGCTCGGTGAGGAGGAGGTGAGAGGAGAGGAGGGGAAGGGAGGGGAATGAGGGGGAGTGCAGCGGGCAGAGAGACACACTGACAGGCCAGAGATAGTGGATGCAGCTCACACTGGAGGCAGCAGCACCAGACGCTGGGAGGTGCAGCTGTCAGACACACACTATCAGATAGCATCTCCCAGCGTCCGGTACCGCTGCCGACAGTGTGAGCTGCGTCCTCCGGACGATAATGTGCTATAAGATAAGGGCTGACCTGGTGGCAGGAATGTATTATTCAGTGTTCTCTTCATCATTGTGCTGTCAGGAGCCTCTGATCCTCCGCCGGCAGCAGATCAGTCAAACTTATGAGCAGGACCTCCTGCGTGCGCTGCCCGGCGGGAGATTTTGCTGACTCTCCGGGGGGGCGGGACATGACCCCCATTTGCGGGAGAGTCCCGCCAGAAGCGGGAGACTTGGCATCTATGAGTTACATCCACACTGCAAATGGGTCCAACCACCTGTTTAAGTTCTGCTTGTAACTGGCAGTGTTTTAGGGTTCGTTGTAGAGCAGGACAAGCTGTAATGTTGTAACAACCGGGGTAGCTCTGGACCTCCGCAAGCGATGGTAACGGCCACGCCAGGGAGCAGAATCTTAGTAGGTCCCAGTATTCACCAGAGCGCGCTGCAAGGCAGCATGGGCTTGCTGCGGCGGGAGTCCTACCAGGTCACTAACCCTGACGCGACTAGCTTGCGGTGGCAGCCGAGGTGCGGCGAAGTACCCAAATGTGTGACGTAACTCGAAGTCGTGGACAGGAAAACAGGTCAGGGCAGGCGGCGAAGGTTCGTGGTCAGGAAACGTAGCACAGAGTCGGTACACGGCAAGACAAGAACGCACTAAAGGCATAAGGCACCAAAGATCCAGCGGGGACGTGCTGGAGGTGTTACTAATAAATAGGGTCAGCGGCCAGCAATCAACCAATTACTGGCGCGCTGGCCCTTTAAATTTAAAAGAACTGGCGGGTGCGCCCTAAGGAGCGGGGACATGCGCGCCAGCTGGCAGGAGACCGCGGGGAAGCGGGAGTGCGGCCGCTTAAGTGTATAGGCGCGGAGGAACAAGTTCGCCCGTGGCCCGACACGCGAGCCATGGCGCCACTCGTCCTCGAGCCAGGGCACACTGCCGGAGCACAAGAGCGCCCGCAGCCTGACCCATGGGCTGTGGGACCGCTCGCTACAATATGCTTCCAATATCGGGGTTCCAACTTTCCAGTCATCACCCTGTAACTCCCGTGTGCTGTGCGCATACCCACGCTCAAGGGAGCCCTGGAATCCATAACCCCTTGTATCACTACTACCCCTTGTAATTGTGGCCTCACAGTTTTAAATCTACATGTATAACCTCTAGGGTGCTGACTGCTTTACAGATTTACTTTTTCCACTATGACTAAAGTGGTTGCTCAAATGGGACTTATAAATGTAGGGCATGTGCATGAATATAACAAAAAAGTGTGCCAAAAATATCAACACATCCTTTATTAATAAAAAAAGTTCCACAAGTCCTGGACTTAATGCAACATGCAGTGCTAAAGATAAACACTAGAGGCAACATGTATGAGTCCTGTTCTCTAGATGTATGAGCAGATGCACTCCAAAATTAGGTGCGTTTTGCAGTGGCTGTGGCACTTTATAATACGCCCAAGATGTCGGGGTGTTCTGGGGGCGTCGCACCACAACTGTTTGTTTCTACACATTTGTGAATGTTTGACACCAAAACTAGGTGCCTAACTGTTAGAACAGCCAGACCAAGTTAAAAGTGGTCTACCTGAGCCTGAGTTGTCGCAGTGGCACTACTCTGTTTCCCCAAAAATAAGACACCCCCGAAAATAAGACATAGTGCATTTTTAGTTATGCAATTCAGAGTTTGGCTGCTTATGCTGATGTTTGTGATGAAATCACTACAGTATATTAATACATGTTGATGTTTTTGTTCAACAATAAATGTGAATTATTGTTCAGAGAAAAAAAAAACATCCCCTAAAAATAAGTCTTAGCTCGTCTTTAGGAGCAAAAATTTATATAAGACACTGTCTTATTTTCGTGGAAACAGGGTACAATGGGTCTATATGTATGGACTGCAGTAGAACAGGTTCATACATTCTGGCGCATTCTACACTGCTATAAAGCGATTTAGAACTGGCCTCTATGCGCCTAGATCAAACATGTCGCTCTAGGTTTCTGAGGTAAACTTAAGCATAGAAGGCATCCGTCTGTCAGCACAGTAACATACTTGCCAACATTCCTCAATGCTAAATTTAGAAATTTGGGGAAGTATTGTGCCACTTTGTTAACCACTGAACTCTATTCAAAAACCTCAAAAATCCATTCAGAAATAACACATAACTAATTATAGATGAAGTTTAATCACATTCCAGTTATAAATTCATGTTATGAACCTCAGAAATTTTTAGTTTCTGACAGAGGGTGGTTCAAAAAGGCTTGTGCCTGTTGTAAAGGTCTGTACCATAGTTGTAGCAGCCATAGTGATTGCTATGGGGCCCAGGGGTTAAGGGAGCCCACTCAGGTGCAAGGTCATTGTTACTTTTTGAGGGGAACAAATAGATGGTGGTTTTCTGTTTTAGTTCCCTGATATATGGCGGTGTAATTTATACCTTTAACCCCTTACTGTTGCGGCCAGTTTTGACCTTCTTGACATAGCCCCATTTTTTAAATCTGATGTGACACTTTATGTGAGTAACTTTTTAAAATTTTTATCTATCCATGTGATTCAGAGAATGTTTTCTCATGACACATTGTGCTTTAAGTTAGTAAGAAATTTTGGTTCATACAATCCTTGTTTATTTGTGAAAAATATCAAAATATTGTGAAATATGTTCCATTTTCAAACTTCTGTGCAAGACAGATAGTTATTCCACACAAAATAGTTTATAACTAGCATCTACCATATGTATATATGTATACTGTAGTTTTGCATATTTTTTTAGATGTCTTTTTGTTTTCTTACAACATTAGGGGGCTTAGACATTTTGTAGTAATTTTTGACATTTTCAAGAAAATTTGCAACATAGATTTTTTTAGGGACCAGTCCTGTACTGATGTGGCTTTGAGGGGTCGGTATGTTAGATACCCCTAGGAATGACTCTAAGGAACAACACCCTACAAACTATAAGTATTCAAAATTGCATTTTAGAAGTTTATCATCCCCATTAGGTGTTTCACAGAAATTAAAATTAAAGTGGAGGTGAAATTTCAAAATTTCACTTTTTTTTGCAGATTTTCAGTTTGTATCCATTACTCACCTAACAAGGAAGATGTCACCAGGGAAATGCATCTCAACATCGATTCCCCCAATTCTGCCGATATCCAATATGTAGCCCTAGTGCACTATTTGACCCAACCACAAGCCTCTGAATAGGAGGAGCACCTATTGGACTTTGGGGTCTCATTTTCATTACGATTTTCTTTAGGCACCATTACAGGTTTGCAGGCAGCTGCTAAAACTTAATAAGCACCCCTAAATGGACCCCATATTGGAAACATCCTTTAAGGAATATATCCAGGTTTGTAGTGAGTATGGCAACCCCACAGGTCTTTCACTAATTTTTTTTAGCATTAGGCTGTAAAAATGAACATTTTATTTTTTTTCCAACAATCTGCAATTTTATCTGTAAAGGTTTCATTTTTTGCAAGAAATTCTGGAAAAAAGCACCTCAAAATTAGTTACACAATTTCTTCAAAGTTAAGCAATACCATATTTGTGAGTGTAAACTGCTGTTTGGGGCACATGGCAGGGCATACAAGGGAGGGAGCGCTATTTGGCTTTTGAAACGCAAATATTGGTGGGCGCCATGTCACTTTAACAAGGCCCCCAAAGTACCAGAATAGGTGAAACCTTCCAGAAGTCACCAAATCTTGGTTTCAACACCGGATATGGATCTCATCTAAAGGATAATTGTGCATTTTGGGCACACTGGTGTTCCATAGTTTGTTTAGCACTGGGCCATGAAAATAAGGGAAAAAAACACCATTGTTTTTTGGACTTCATTTTCACAGCGTTCATCATGTGGTATTAATGACAGGATAACATTATTATTCGGGATGGTAAAATTGCAATGATATAAATTTTATATAGTTGTTTTATGGTTTATTACTTATACACAATAGAAAAGCGTTTGTAAAAAATTGTGTTTTTATGTAGTCTCATAGCCATAACTTTTTTATTTTTCTGTATATGGAGCTGATTAAGGGATTGCTTTTTGCAGGAAAAGTTGACATTTGCATTGGTACCATCATGGGGTTCATATGACACTCATCACTTTTTATCAAGATTTTTGTGAGGTGTTTTGAACAAAATACAGCAATCCTGGTGGTGTTCTTTATTTATTTATTTTTTTTACAGCGGTCACCGTGTGGTATAAATTAATTGATAGCTTTACTCAGCAAGTCAAAGCAATTACAGTGATACCTAATTTGTATACTTTATGTTTTACTGCTTTTACACAATAAAAACACTTTGATTCAAAAGAGAAAATGTTTTTGCATCGCCATAGTCTGAAGAGCCATAACTGTTTTATTTTTCTGTGTACATGAGCTTTGCAGTGGCTTGTTTTTTTGTGGGATGAGTTGACATTTTTATTGGTATCATTTTTGGGGGGACAAGGTTTTTTGATCACTTTTAAATCCTTTTTTTGGAAGGCAGGTAAAAAAAATACTGCAGTTCTAGTAGTGTTTGTTGTCTTTATTTTTTACAGCGCTCACCGTGCAGTTTGCGCGACAAGTTAGTTTTACTCCCTGACATTTTATAAGTTTTACTCTGTGGGTCGATACAATTATGGTAAATTATATAGGTTTTTTTTATGTTGAAGTGCTTTTATCACAGATTTTTGCATCACTATCTTCTGATTTTTTATTGGTATCACTTTGGCATTTTGATTACTTTTTATGTGCTGTGGAATGAACGAAAATCGTAATTCTGTGACTGTTTTTTTTTACAGTGTTCACTGTGCATGTTAAATAACATGATAGATTTATAAGGTAGGTACCAAGTATACTTCATTTATTTTTTATGTTTTTTGGGGTGATTGGCATCAGGAAAGGAGAAAAGGACAGTGTACATGATTTTATTTTATTTTTTGTGTTGTACTGTTTTTGTACCTTTTTTTTTTTTACTTTTTTGTCCATAGGGGACTTGTATCAGTGAACTTCAGATCACTGTTACAATGGAAAGCAGTACATAGCATACTGCTGTGTACTTCTCTCCGTGGCAACTGTCAGTCACCATGCCATGCCATGCCCACAGGGTATAGTGATGTCACAGGCAGCCTGGAAGCCTTTGTTAGGCTTTTGGGCTGTCGGGGAAGTCCGCAATCACGATGTGGGGGCTTTGATGGAGACAGAAGGAGCTCTTTCCCTCTGTCTGTCCCTTAGTTGCTGCGATCGTGATTGATCGTGGCAGCTAAGGGGTTAATCACCCGCGCCCGGAGTAAGCTGCAGCCGCAGGCGAGACTGCATGGGGCCAGCTGGGATATACAGCTGGTCCCATGCTGCAATCGTGCGGGCCCCACTTGAGAGCCCGCACAATGTACCTGTACGTCCATTTGTGGGAAATCACTTTCCACTAGGACATACTGGTATGTCCAATGTCGGGAAGAGGTTAATTATTTCTATTTATGCTGCTGTGTTACTTTAATATCATTAGGTGGTGGTGCCCCATCTCATTTTGTTATGGGACCCTATGAATTCTAGTTATGCCCCTGGTCTGTGGTTACAGTAACATCAGTGGTGAATGGCCATTGACTAAAAATCATTATATATCTATACATCTGTTGTGTCACCAATGGAAATCACTTTGAACACTGTAAGGATAGATAAAACTTGCATAAATAGTGTGTCCTTTTTACATTGATACATTTGTGTAATATTCTCTAAGTTATGAATACTGAGGCAAATTTTTGTGCCCTATCCTTTCTGAACTACCTTGCATTTGACAATACGTTGCTGAGACCAAAGTGGCCATACAACATAAGCTGTCTGCTGGCTGAGCTATTGTTTCCATCCATAAATGTGCATGTTTGCCTGAGTGTACATGATTATTTTAATGCCATAAAGGAGACAAAACTCAGCCCGAAATCTGTGGAAGTACTGATCTCCCCAACATCTTGTTTTGTTTTGCAATAAATAGTACAAGCAATTGTATGTTACAGTTCCTAAGGGGACTAAATGTTAATGTAGACAAAAAAGGAACAAGTTTTTAAAGTAAAAATACTAAAGATTAAAAAAATACTTCTCATAACTTTTAGAAGAAGTAAATAATAAAAACATTTACATAGCTGGTATAGCCCAAATTTTAAAAAAGTCTGATCTCACACAAATCATGTTATTATCCTGCAAGACAAGCAGCAGAATTTGGAATTTTTTTGGTTTTCCTAGCTCTCAACCAATGGAATAAAAATGGCCAAAGTCGCAAACAACTCCCAAAAAAACCCAAAACAAAACATTACACAGCTCTAAACACAGGAAAAAAACTAAGGTGTTGGTCTTTAAAAAAAGGTGACCAAAATGAATTTTTAAATTTATTCTTTTTTTAAGTAGATTTGCTGTTGCTCAAATTGTAACAAACCTATAAATGAAGCTATAATGTCATTTATTGTGAAAAGTGGGAAAGCAGTAAAAAACCCAAACCTCCTCAATAATTGTGCATGTAAAGTTTTTTTCTAATTACACCCCACAGATAAATTTTTGGGGCTCCCACATAGTATCATTAAATGATACCATTAAAAAACTATAACTTGTCCTGCAAAAAACAAGTTCTTTGTAATCTCACTTCAGGTCCCATGTCGTGTCCAGTCCATCATCATATCCAGGTTGCCTTTACGTTTATGTCAGACCAAGAGCACTGCTAGACAAGAAGCAATGTTGAGTGGTAAAATATCCCTTACAAACCAGAAAAAACCTTTAACCCAAAATTTGGGTTAGATTTACAGTTACAGCCAATTTTTTGGGGCGTTATACGGCAAATATAGATTCAGCTGTGACCCAAATTTATAGAGCAACATATAGCTATAGCTATAAGTAAAAAGTGTACGATATTATACCATTTTTTTGTACAAAGGACCACGCTAAAGCAATGGTGAGTCACAAAGGATTTCTAAAATAGGGATTTCTAATTTTTTTTACATATGAAAAATAATTATATTGAAAATATTAGTATAGCTTTTGATAAAATATATGATAATCACACAGATGCCAATTTTAAATCATTCACCATTTTAGGCCATTTCTGTGGGGAAAAAATACATATCTACTCTTTTAAGATCCTCTCCCTTGCTTTTTTTTTTTTATATAAATAGAGGTATGTTGCAAGGGTTGATTGTTGTGCTAGAATTTCTTCTTAGTGCTTTCAGGCTCTGTTCACATTACCTTCAGGCACTAAGTTTAAAAAGCATGTTTGTAGTGTGTTGTCCAACATATGCCCAAGATGACTCTACAGTTGTATGCATCCGCCATTGACTGCCACTGTTAACAAATATTGCTTCGGAGGATAACATTTACACCAAACAGAACTGGTACAAAATAGCTACTTATTTAAAAT
>JAODAL010037920.1:0-39825 GCA_025379985.1 Phyllomedusa bahiana | reverse complement strand
AATGACTACATCAATAATTGGCATGAGTCTGTTATGGTGAGAGTGGAGTTACAATGTCACTATAAAATTTTACTAGGGGGAATAATTTAAAGGACTTTGTAGTCTCCATGTTAAAAAAAACCCTCTTGGTGTATGGTCTTTGTACAGTGTATTTATGCGCTGTGTTCCCAAGAATAGTCACCAATAGCAACCAATGATGTAATTTCCGAAGTAAGGTACCAGAATAGATAGACAAGAGTGTGGAAGGTTGGTGTAGTTCATACATTGGGATCAACAGATACAGGTAAGGGCCGGCAGCGAACCAAGATTTAGAGAGCGAAGCAGACACCTTCACAAAAGAACAGCAACCAAATATACTTGGGGTGACATCTATTATTTTTATTTTTATTATTATTATTTATTTTAGAGCGCCATTAATTCCAGGGGCTGTACATTCAAGGGGAGTTACATGCATAACAAATGTTGAACAAATACAATGGTGAAGAAAAATGACTAGTAACTGATACAGAGAGAGGAAAGAGGACCCTGCCCATGAGGGCTTACAATCTAGAAGGGAGGAGGGGAGAGACATTTTTAATTCGAATGCACCAATTTTGTAACTTGGCGCCGACGCACCAGTTCTAAATAAGTATAGAGGAGTGTGTAATATGACAGTATGAATGAAAGTGCAATGCGCCAAACTTTGTATGGTGCATAGAGTGTAATGCGCCAAACTTTGTATGGCAGTTTTGCATCAAACTTTGGTGCATTCTAGGACATTCAAATGTATTGTGCTATCTATGGAACAGTGTGCAAACAGTTTTATGCCGCAATACATGCCAAAAAAATACTGCTTGTGAAATCATAGATGTCTCTCTGGTGCTCAGGCAAAGTTCTAAGCAGTTTTAAATGATCAAAAGTGATCAGCACAAGTGACATAGACCCGTCCCTTCAAGTCTTAGCACTGCTCAGGTATGCCTCATTGTGGAGAGGCTGGTATCCTCATGCCAGCGTGAGTGAGCTCCAGCTGCGGGGTGATTTACGCTTCATTATCGCAACCTATCATGGTCGCGATAATGAAGTTGCAGGCGATCAAAGCGTCATATGCACCCCATAATGGGACCAATAAAAACGTCAACTCATCCCGCAAAAACAAACCCATAATCAGCTCCATATACAGAATAAAGTTAAAGCTGTCAGAATAGGACAACATAAAAAACGCAATTTTTTATAGACATATTTCTATTGTGTAAAAGTAATAAAACATAAAAAACTATATAAAATTTATATCATTGTAATTACACCAACCTGCATAGTAAAGTTATCCAGTTATTTACACTGCACAATGAACGCTGTAAAATTGAAACCCAAATAACAATGACAGAACTGCGTTTTTTCCCCCACCATTTTCATGACAAAATGCTAAGAAAAACTATGGAACACCTATGCACCCAAAATGCATAATACACCCCTAGATGAGATCCATGAGGGGTGTTGAATCTAAAATGGGTTAACTTCTGGAAAGTTTCTGCTGTTCTGTTACTTTAGGGGCTTTGCAAAGGCGAAATGGCACCCACCAAAATCTGAGTTCCAAAAGCGAAATAGTGCTCCCTACCTTATATGCCCTGTCATGCACCCAAACAGTAGTTTACACCCATATATAGGGTATTGCCGAACTTGGAAGAAATTGCATAACAATATTTCAGGTTTTTTTTTCCAGGATTCTTTGTAAAAAATAAACATTTTCAGCTAAAATTGCAGATTATTGGGAAAAAAAAAATCTTCATTTTCACTACCTAACCCTAAAAAAAAAATAGTGAAACACCTGTGGGGTTGATATAATTACTACACCCCTGGATATATTCCTTAATAGTGTCAGTTTCCAACATGGGGTCTTTTTAGGGGTGTTTATTAAGTTTTAGCACCTTAGGTGGTCCGCAAACCTGAAATGGCACCTAAATAAAGTCATAATTAAAATGATACCCCAGAGTCCAGTAGGTGCCTCTCCTACTCTGAAGTTTGTGGTTGAGCCAAATAGTGCACTAGGGCCACATATGAGATATCCCTGAAGACTGGGGAATCAATATTAAATTGCATTTCCCTGGTCTCATCTACTGTGTTCTTGTGAATAATGGATAAAAATTGAATACCTGCAAAAAAAGTGTAATTTTGAAATTTCACCTCCACCTTGCTTTAATTCCTGTGAAACACCTAAAGGGTAAACAAACCTTATAAAAGCTGTTTTGAATACTTTAAAAGGTGTAGTTTCTTTGATGGAGTCATTTATGGGGTATCTAACATACAGGCCCCTCAAAGCCACTTCAAAACTGGACTGGTCTCTAAAAAAATGTATATTGCAAATATTCTTGAAAATATAAAAATGACTACTAAATTTTGAAGCCATCTAATGTCGTAAAAAAAAGACATTTAAAAAATGCCAACCTACAGTAGACATATGGTAGATGCTAGTTATAAACTATTTTGAGTGGAATAACTATGTCTTACACGCAGGAATTTTTGAAGGTTGAAAATGGTAAATTTTTTGAATTTTTCAGCGTCAAAAAGTTTTTCACACATAAAGGGGCACGTCAATTTCAAAAATTGGGCTCTATCAGAGAGGCCAAAACTGACATGTTAAATAAGAGCATGTTTATATATTTAGGTGTCCATATACTTTTAGCTATGTTAAGATGTATTCAAAAAGGCAGTTTATATTTGTATGAAGCTAAGTATATTCTTCGGGAAAAAAATTTCTCTGTTAGAACTATAACATGAAAATTAATTTATATGTCCCCAATTAAACATATTTAAATTTAAAATTCTTTATTTTTTTTACCACTTCCCGGGGAGGGGGCCCTTTAGACATATAACGGGTGTATGCATTATGGGTTGATTAAACTTTTCAAAAAAGTTAATTTTCATTAGAATTTCTTGAAATTTTAAGAACTCGAACCGAACCCAACATTTTACGTTCGTTTTCAAGTAAAGTTCAGTTCTAGTTCGAGACGTTATTTTCAGTTTGTTTTCAGGTTTTCTGCACTTTTGGGGCCAAGTGAAAAAAACACATCGCTGAGGTGGGGGCTCTCTTTGGCTGCAAAAAATTGAAATGACCAGTTATATTAAATTTCACGTATTCATTTGTGAACCCAAAATTTTCCCCTCACTTTCTGACTGTACAACTGCTCTTAATAGCTTTTTCCTCCCATAGACACAATAGTTAGGATTTGGTATTGCGGCTGTTTTTTTTCCCCACACCCAAGTTTTTTATTTGGTGACATTTGTGGGCCACAAAACCTAACCTCATAAACGGGATATATATTATACAAAGTTTTGGGATTTGCTAAATCATTCTCATCCCCAAAAGTAAAAATTTTTTGCAGTTGGGGGGTTCAGTACATATACCAACCGTCTCCAAATCCCTTTTTGTGTAAAAGGGGGGCTTTTGGGCCCCCCACATTGGGGGCCCTGTTAAACGCTGCCCCCGCTGAAACTCCATAACTGCCCCTTGCTTGCAAGCCCTCATTTTTTCATTTAGCATTGAAAGGAATTAAGTATTTTACCCTCTAATTTTTTCGTCACTCTAACCCCCTTTTTCCACAAGTTTTTCCGACCATTTCTTTTGGAGGTATTTCGCTTCTCCCAACCGGATTTTAAAAAATTTTTTCCACGCTCCCCCTTAAGTTTTAGGGGTTTTTTTTGGTCTGTTCGAAATAGCCTAAAAGTTAAAAGCAATTAATAGAACTTTTACTTTGCCCCCTATCCCGGCGCGGAAAAAAGGCGCATCCTCCCTAACCCTGCTTTTTGGGTAAACCCAACCCCCTTTTTAAAAGGGCGGGGAAAAATGCTGAAAAAATTTTCCCTTAAATTTTCCCCATTTACCCTTAAAAAGTTAGTTAAGAAACCAGTTATTTCCCCCCCCTTGAATAAAATTAACCGCCTCTTTCCTTTTAATTATGGGGTTTAAAGTAAGCAACAAAAAAAATTCACCCCTATTGGAACTTTTATGCCCTTCCAAGTTAAAAGTTTTTTTTTTTGATAAAAATTTTTAAAAATAAAATTTAAAAATAAAAAACTTTTTTAAAAAAAAAAGTTATAAATTTTTGTTTTTTTTTGGGGTTAAAAAAATTTTTTACAAATTTTTCAGTAAAAAGTGGGTATTATTTAATTGAATAAAAAAATAACCTGGTACAACTCGGGGTATGGAGATGCCGGGCGCCCCAAAAACACCCCGGTGTGAATCCTTTGGTTGCCGCAGGATCTTTTTTTAGTGCATCAGGGATGTTATAAAATTGGCTTTTTTTAAAAACTTAAATAAAAAGGTAAAGAAAATTTTGGTCCTCTTTACCCCCCCCTTAGAAAGGCCCGAAAGTGGTCCAAAGGGGTAAGTACCCCGTTTTACCGGTACAAGCAACTGCCCCACTACATTGATACTAACATAAAAAAAATCTTAATCATAACAAATTTTTTTCCTTTTCCCTTTGACCCATCAAATTCAAATTTAATAAACATAATTAATCCCATCAAAATTCATTCAAAACAAAATCCAAAATTGTCATATTAGCATGCAAATGGGGAAATTTGTAAAATGCTCCAAAACAGTCAGAAATAATTTTTTTAAATGAACCTAATCTTTATATAGATGGATAACGAAATTTGCATAAATTAGAATAGGCATGTATAATCAGTATTCCTCTACAACATAGCATTTTAATTTTTTGATGGAGAGAGAATTTTGAAAATGCACTAAACTTTTAAGTATTCACCTTTGCAATAAAAGCTTAATAAATGCATCACGCCATCTCTAAATGTAAAAGGATTTATTATACGATATGGTTTTATTGTCCAGAGCACTGAAATCAGATTGTAGGCACTGAGTGCTGAGACCTGTTTTATTGGGGATTAGAGCCTCAAATATATTGTTCTTAAAAGTAAGAAATTTAATGTATGTATTCATTTAATATTTTATATAACGGATCAAATATAATTTAAGTAAATTTTGTTATGTCCTAAAAATATATTGGTAAGAATATAACTTTATGTACTGTGACATAGAACCTTGTGGAGGGAGGAGAAAACATAATAATCTGCAATTTACAGCAACCACAATGTGCATTGGACCATGGAAACTGGCTATTTACCAAGAGTTGTTCTTCTAAAAGACCTGGAATTAAGGTCTAGTTGCTAGAGTGGGGAGAGAAGAATGAGCCCCCACATCATGAATACAGAAAATGGGTGAATTAAGTACAAGTGGGCACAATTATTAATCGATGACTGTCAGCTTTGTGACATAAAAAAGTTGCAAAAGAGACTTTTCAAGGGACTTTGGCTAATCTTGCCACTTCTCTAAAAATATTGGAAATATCTGAGGCTTATTGATGGTGTTTGCTCTCCTACACCCAGAAACTTTTACTAAAATTCAAGCCATATAGTGGCATTAGTTATACATTACATCTATACCAGACAATATCTGACAGAGGTCTCTGGAACTGAATATTGCTGTGGATTGTCTCCTGACCACTAAACTAATGAAGTATGATACAGCCATACAAATGTATTCATTTCCATATCCTGTTTATTTTGCTTAGACTGTTTCCGAAACTGAGCAGCATATGAGTATGGGACCAGTCTATCCCCTGCTATAGAGAACAGACAGTTTGCCATGCATATGCAGCTCTGTGGAGTTTTTAAGGACAGGCAAATGTACTTATAATATTCCATTAAATTCAACTGAGAGAGCCATAATGTGAAACCACCAAAATACTCCTTTTAACATTCATAGATTGCCTTGAAACCCCCAAAATACTCTTTTAAGTATTCATAGATTACTTAAGAGTACCTCACAGATTTGACTTTTTGTGGAATTGCCTGCTATGAAATATGTTCAAATCCCTGGGGTATAGTTCAATCCTGTAGAAAGACTGATTACTGTGGGCAAGGAAAGTTTAACCTCTGCTTACAAAAAAATGGTATTGATGATTATATTCACTTTATAATTATGCCACAACTATTTGACCTTGATTCAGTTAGAATGGTTACAGAAAAGTATTTCCCTGCTATTGTGATCATTAGTCTAATGGATCTGCACAGAAATATTTGAAATTAAATATGGGTGGAGGTCAGTCTTCATCCTGTGATTATAAATTGTGAGACTATGATACATATGGACCAGTGAAACATAAATGGGGCTAAACTGAGACATTGTTATGCCGTCTCTTCCATGCCATATTGGGATTGCATATTGAGTGCCTTAGGGCGTATTCACCAGTTTAATTGTTCCTTAATAACATTTTGGGACTCTTCTGGAAGCTTAGGGACACCTTTACAGGGTCAGATTCCAGTTGGGCTTGCCCTTATCGGGACAGTTACTCCGTTTAGGTGAGGGTTGCATAGAATCACTAGCTTCCCTAGTCCTTTCTGTACTAAACTACCTGACACTGAGGATGCCAATTAGTAAGGTTGTTTCTAGAGATGGGCGAATCGATTCTAACGAAGTGGAATTCATTTAGAATTTCAGGAAAACTTCGATTCTGAACGAAGTCGAAGTTTGGGGTGATTCGCGGGAACGAAGCGTGTTTTTAATTGATAAAATGGCTGCAAGCACATGGTGTTACATTGGGCAAAGAACTCTAGGAGGAAGAAAGGAGTAGCCTAAATGACATCTGCGGAGATGAAGCCAATCAGAGACCCGCGGGATTCTGTGACGTCACCGCACTTTATAAGTCTGGAGGTGACGCTGGCAGTTCACACTCCTCTCTCTGTGCTGTGTTGTAGCTGCTGCAGCAACTGTAGCTGAGATCTCATACAAAAGAAAGAACTTTTATACAACGATTTTTGGAGGGGTGTCCCAGCTTTTCTCAGAGACTGCTTCTCTTACGTTCTAATTTTGATTTTGTGAGGTATTGAAATTGAAGTCCAGTGTGCGTCCAATTCAGCTGCGTATACATTTTAATGCTATTCTGCTCAGTTCTGGAGCACATTGAATATCCAAGGGTTATCTAAGCCTGCTTTTGCTGTTGTATTCAGTTAAAGAAACAGCGTTTTTTCAATCCAAATACCAGTTAATTTTGGGCTGCTCATTTCTTTTGCGCAATTTATATCCAAGGGCTACTTAAGAGTGTTTGTGCTATTGTAGACAGTAAAAGAAAACGCCAAAGAAGAAATTTTGCCCGTAGCATAATTCATATCCGAAGGTTAATTAAGCGTTTTTCTGCTGCTGTAGTCAGTAAAATACACGTCGTTTTAACAAGCCACATAGCTGTTAATTTTTGCCAGCTCATTTCTTTTGCGCAGCAAGTACATTTTTCCTGCCCATTTGTGGAGCACAATTTATATCCAAGGGTTACCCAAGCTTATTAGTGGGTTCATTTGGAGTGAAATACAGGGTGTGTATTTATCATATAGAGATATCTTCACTAAATAGAGTCTGTACATTTTTGAACAAACAGAATGTCAGACAGAGAGGTGGCAGGCTTTTTACATGTGAGTGGCAGTGGCACAAACATTCCTGGAGCAGGCTCAGGTCGCAGCACAGTAAGGGGACGTCGCAGCAGGGGTCACTCGGTGAGGCCGCAACTGCCGCTGTCTTCTAGAGGCCGTGTGTTGACCAGCAACCCAAGGGTTCTTGATTGGTTGACTAGGTCATCCACTTCCTCCCAGATGACATCTGACAACCCCAGCCAAGAGTCGATGGGAACGTCAGACACAACCCTTAGTCGGCATGGCCCAGGAGCGGGTCAGCTGCCCTCACCTGTCCTCAACCCGCCTCTGTCCCATCCGGTTCCCTCAGCCAGAGATCTACTATGTGGTCTGGGCTCAGCGCCACTATACAGTGAGGATGAACAATTTGAGGAGGACAGTCAGCAGCTACTTGGCAGCGAAGAAATGGGGCCAATATCCACTGCTTCTTGCAGTAGTCGGCAAAGTATAGATTTGGAGAGTTGCATGGGAGGTCATGTTGTGAGGGGTCAGCCTCTGCATACCAAGACCAGTGATGAGGACAGCAGTGACGATGAAAGACAAATGATGATGATGTAAGCCGACCGCACTTGGGAGCCGGGTGTAAGCAAGGGCTTCATCATCGTCAGGAGAAGAGGGCGTCAGCTTGCGCGTCAGGCAGCAGCGCAGCCAGCAAGTGGGTTGTGTGGCCGTTAGTCAGCAGGGTAGCAGCAGTGTGAGGAGGGGAGCCAAGCGGCCAGGGGGTAGAAAACCCGCTTCGCAGCTCCAAGAAAGTAGCGGCACAGGGGATCAGCGAGGCAGCGGCGGCAGTAGTCACTCAGTGCGGAGCGTTGGCGGTAAAATCAGCTACTCGGCGGTGTGGAAGTTCTTTGCTAAGACACCGGAGGAGCCGAATATGGGTATATGTAGAATCTGTGGGCAGAAAGTGAAGCATGGCCAGGGAGCTAACATTGGCACCACGGCCCTGCATCAACACATGCAGCGTCACCATCCGGTGGCCTGAGAGAAACGTGGCTCAGATGTGGTGGTCCATCTTGCCGCCGCAGCAGCCATTGCAGCCAGTCAAGGCTCCACCACTTCTGCAGAAGGGAGCTGTTTCTCTTTGACATCATCTCCCGGTCCAGTGCTCCTGCTCCTCGCTACTCATGGCGCCAGCAGTCGTTCAGCGAGGCGATTGCAAAGAGACAACAGTATGCGTCCAACCATCCTAAGGTGCAGCAGCTGACCATGCTCCTGTCCAAGTTGTTGGTACTGCAGTCCCTCCCTTTCCAAATGGTGGACTCTGCACCATTCAGAGAACTAATGGCTTGTGCCGAGCCGAGATGGAGATTTCCAAGCCGTATTTTTTTTTCCAAAAAGGCAGTACCAGCACTTCATAAATATGTAGAACAGAAAGTGGGCCAGTCCTTGAGCTTATCAGTTTGTTCCAAGGTGCACGGCAGCGCGGACGTCTGGAGCTGTAACTACGGTCAAGGTCAGTACATGTCCTTTACGGCCCACTGGGTGAATGTGCTTCCGGCCCAGGTACGTCAACAACTTGGACAGGAGACGCCGCTTTTTCCTCCACGTTGTCAAACTGCGGCTCCGGCGCCAATGTCCGCCCTCCCTCCTCACTCAACCACACCAACATCTCAGCCTCCACAAGTACTGCTCCATCTTACCAGATGTGTAGGACATAGCGGTGTCACGCAGTTCTACACCTGGCCTGCCTCGGAGAACGAAGTCACACTGGGGAGGAACTGCTCCGCGTCATGCAGCAAGAAATCGATGTGTGGCTTTCTCCGCGCCAACTGCAAATTGGAACCATGGTGACGGACAATGGGAGGAACATGGTGTCCGCGCTGCACCAAGGAGGGATGATCCATGCGCCCTACATGGCGCACGTGTTCAATCTGGTTGTGAAAAGGTTCCTGAAGTCTTCCACAGATCTTCAGAAGATTCTGAAAATGGCCAGGAAACTGTGCATGCACTTTATCCATTCGTACAAAGCCAGGAACACCCTCCTCGAGTTGCAGCGGCAGAACGGCCTTCCCCAACACACTCTGATATGCGATGTTTCCACCCATTGGAAATCCAGCCTGCACATGTTGGACCGACTGTATGAACAGAGAAAGGCCATTAACGATTTTTTGATGATCCAGGCAGACAGAAGTACTCCCCTGTGTAACTTTGATGTCAGCCAGTGGCAGCTCATGCGTGACACCTGCCGTTTGTTGAGGCCATTCGAGGAGGCGACGTTATTTGTCAGTCGGTCGCCAGGACTACGGGATGAATAACGTCATTCCACTGCTTCATGTCCTGGAACAGATGCTGAATAATCTGTCTGGGCAGGGGACTGGAGATGTGGCAACTGCATCTCGCGGCCACATGAGTCCGCTGGGGACTGAAATGGAGGAGAAGGAGGAGGAGGACATGGAGCAGAAGCATTGTCTGGTGAAATGAGTGGATTTTCTACCCAAGTGACAAGAGAGGAGGAGCAGGAGCAGCTGAAGGAGGTAGATGGAGATGAGGAAGACGAGGAAGATGACCCGCAAGCACCGTGGCAGTATACAGTGGAGATGGAGGCAGGGAGCCCCTCGGAGTCACTTGTGCAGATGGCCCGCAGCATGCTGATTTGCCTGGCTAGTGACAGCCGAATAGTCAGCATCCGGAAGAGGGATGACTTCTGGCTCTCCACCCTATTGGACCCTCGCTACCGGTCCAAAATGGGAACCTTTATCCCAGCTATTGAGAGGGAGGACAAACTCAAATACTATAGGTAAATCCTCCATAGTCAGTTGGCCGCTGCCTATGTGCGGCATCGTCCCTCCTCTGAAAGGTCTGACGGGTGGGTTCCTCAGCACTCACGTACCACTGCCGCGGCTGCTGGGGAAAGGTGGGGGGCGGTAGGAGCAGTACCAGCTCCATCAGCAGCAACCTAAGTCTGGAGTCGCTGATGAGCAGCTTTCTTCACCCGCCTAGTGAGGAGGGCACTCGCCAGCAGCAGCAGCAGCAGGACCTGGAGCAGACCCTGAACCAACAGGTGGTGGCCTACGTGGACAGCACTCTGCCACTCCAGTTAGAAGATCCGCTGGACTACTGGGCAGCCAAACTGGATGTGTGGCCGCAACTTGCCGAGTTTGCAGTGGAGAAGCTGTCCTGCCCAGACAGTAGTGTGGCATCTGAGCGGGTGTTCAGTGCAGCGGGGGCCATAGTTACCCCAAGGAGAACCCGCTTGTCCATGGGAAATGTGGAACGACTGACCTTTGTCAAGATGAATCAGGCTTGGATTGTCCAGGATTTCCACACACCAATGCCTTAGGCGTCAGATTACATCAGCCATGACACTTCACCAAAACTTTCAGAAATAAGTCTGGGTTCAAACTACCTGCCTCAGCCACTATTCTGATGCCGCCACCACCTGATGCCACACATCTGCTGCCAGTTTCTCCATCTGCCTACCACCATCTTTACCAGGGACTGGTATTGTCACCCACCTCCACACTCTGTCATTGTGCCACTCTATGACCTCATGCTGCTGCTGCTGATGCTGGTGCCGGGGCCTCCACAATGAGTCATTGTGCCACTCTCCGACCTCATGTTGCTGTGCTGTGTTGCTGCTGCGGTCACCTCCACACTGTGTCATTGTCCCCACTCTCTGCCCTCATGCTGCTGCCGTGACCTCCACACTGGGGTCATTGTCCCAAACTCTCTGACCTCATGCTGTTGCTCCTGCCATAACCTCCACTCTCTGTCAATGTGCCACTCTGTGGCCTACTACTGTTTTAGCCACCTCCAGAATGTCATTGTGCCACTGTCTGACCTCATGCTGCTGCTGTGGCTCCTGCTGTGACCTCCACACTCTGTCATTGTGCCACTGTCTGACCTCATGCTGATGCTGCTGTTGATGCTGTGACCTCCACACTGTGTCATTGTGCACTGTCTGAACCTTCAAGGCTGCTGTGGCTGCTTCCGTGCCCTCCACATCTGTCATTGGGGCCACTCTGGGGGCCTACTCCTGTTTTTTCCACCTCCAGAATGTTATTGTGCCACTTTCTTGCCTCATGCTGCTGTTGATGCAGTGACCTCCACACTGTTTCATTGTGCCACTCTCTGACCTCATGCTGCTGCTTTGGCTGCTGCCGTGCCCTCCACACTCTGTCATTGTGACAGTGTCTGACCTCATGCTGCTGCTGTTGCTCCTGCCGTAACCTCCACACTTTGTCATTGTGCCACTCTGTGGCCTACTCCTGTCTTTGCCACCTTCAGAATCTCATTGTGCCACTGTCTGACCTCATGCTGCTGCTGTGGCCTCTGCCGTGACCTCCATACTCGGTCATTGTGCCACTCTGTGGCCTACTCCTGTTGGTGCCAACTCCACACTCTGTCATTGTGCCACTGTCTGACCTCATGCTACTGCTGTTGATGATATCATCTGCACACTGTCTCATTGTGCCACTTTGTGGGCTCCTGATGTTGCTGCCACCTCCAGAATTTGTCATTGTGCCACTCTGTGGCCTACTCATGCTGTTGCCAAGTGACCGCTGTTTCACTGGGACACCCTGTGGTTTCCTAATACTGTTTCCACCCTCACCACTCTATGACATTGCCACTGTTTATTTTTCCCCCTTCTTTTCACCTGTCAGAAGGAATGGGAAGGATGAGGATTGTCTAGCCAAAAGCAGGAGTGGATACAGAACACAGAAGACATGCAAATATCTCATTTACTGGTCATCTCTGTTTTGTATCAACTCCTGCTTGTTTTTGGCCTTAGCAATACAGATGGATTATTGACCGATTGAAAGCGGACACTGACGGATGAAAGGAAGGGCAAAATAATTCAGAGACGTCAAAGCAAAATTACTGCCGACACCCTTTCCAGTCATTCCAGGGGGCCTCCATATGTATCAGTGTTTAACAGAACAGATTCTGTCATATTTTGTGATGGTTTAAAGCTCTAGCCTCATGGAGTGACCCCTGCTGTGACGCCCCCTGCTGTGCTGTGATCTGGGGCGGTACGAAACCCTACTATGTGTTTTTTGACGCTATGGTAGGATTTTAGCCCTCAGCTTGTTTTTTTTTAAGCTGGCGCTGCCATGACTTTATTAGGCTGCATTCCCGTTTCCCGTTTTTTGGTCAGTTTTGCCCCGTAAGTGCCCAGGGAATTTTAGAGTGAAGCGATTCTAATAGCGGCGGCAATCATGTGTCATACTAAAACACAGCATTGTATGAAGACCAAACCAAGTTCCCTCTGCATATTTAAGCATGGCACAACGTTCTACAGTACCCTTCAGGCTCTGTGCAACCAGGAAATAGCTGTTTTTAACGCGATTCGTCCCGAAGTAATTCGGACCTAAACTAATTTTGTTGGAAAATTCGGCCTAGTCGGCGAACCGAATTTTTGAGAAATTCGCCCATCTCTAGTCGTTTCATTTTTCTATATATTTTGGTAGATGTCATTTTACTATTTCTTGGGAGGAAAAGAAACAGACACAACATGACAAAAATGAACTGTTATACATTTCAACATATGACAGTTATTCTAGGATGATAAGTAATACAATTAAAAAGTGGTGTAAAATCTTACAGAAAGATCCAAAATATGATAAATTATTTACTTCTTCTCCCAAATTTGTATATAAGAAAGGAAAAACAATTGGAAATTACCTTATTAGAGCCGATTTAAGAAAGAGTAATGTAAATAGACAGAAAACATTAGGTATTGTTCAATCAGGCACATTTCCATGTCTTTCGTGCCAACACTGCACAGCGGTTATCAAAGGCTCTACTTTATTACACCCTTTAAAAGGACATAGTATTAACATCAAAGGATATCATACCTGTAATTCTAAAAACTTAATTTATTCTCTCAAGTGTCCTTGTGGAATGTTATATATTGGACAAACACCACGTAAAATCAAAACTAGATTCAATGAAAATAAGTCAAGTATCCGACGATATAAAGAAAAAATAGAAAGAGGTGATTCCTCTCAGATGAGCATAGTACAGTCAAATAAGGAGAAAAAGATTTATGGAATAAATGAATCCCCAAAAAAAAAGAAATTTCATGCAACAAGAGGTTTACTGGATTTTTACACTCGGTACACTTACCCCGAAGGGGGTTAAATGAAGAGTGTAATTTTAATGTATTTTTGTGATTTCTTTACTTGTCTGTAGTTAATTAGGGTTATGTTATAAGATATTGTGTGTTATAGTGTAGTTTTGTTTGGTCCATTATGTATGGTCCATTTGTTTTGAGAATTGTGGGGCAGTAAAATGTCTGTTTATCCATGTAGTTTCTTCTGGTAAGGGGAACTTCCACACAAATTGGTGTTCATTTAACCAAAGAGAGACTTAGGGTGACACGTATGATTTTTGGCGGCCAGGCGCCATTTTTTTTGCACGCATTAGTAGCATAGAATGTGCCTGAATCTATTAACCTGTTCTACAGCGGGTCATAGATTTAGTGCTTTCTTGCTACTAAGCGACAATTCTGGCTCAGGAAAACCACTTTTAAAGTGGTCTACCTGTTCCAACAGTAATGCACCTGGATTTGCCAATCAAAAGTCATAAATGTGTAGAATAATACGGTTGTGGTGCGACACTCCTCCAGAATTTACCCCGATCTAAGGTGAATTACAAAGTGCCACGGGCACTTTGTAATGCACCTAATATTGGTTTGCTTGAAAATTCCTAGCTCCAGTCCATGGAGATAAAAAATCCAAAGCTTTATTTCTTCCTTATAAAATCCATGTATTTCCGACAACATCCATAATAAAAACAGACATAATTGTTACAGAGTGACAGCATATCCAGAGACTGACGCGTTTCGTGGTTTACTCTTTAGCGCCTAATATTGGAGTGTGCCTGATTAAAAATATAGCGAAGAGTGCTGTGCCAGATTACAGGCTGAAAAGATGCCAGACTTCTGACGCAGCCCCGTACATGTCACCCTTAATGTCGCAGAGAAAAAAAGGTATCTCATAAGAGAGAATATTTTCACAATGATGCATCAAAGACTACTCATGCTAGAACTAAAGGTGAACACAATATATGAACAAATTCTGAGCTGTTAATGAAACAGCAACTGGACTTGTGACTGCAAAAGTTTCAGATGAATACTCAAGTGTGCCTCTAGAATTTGTGGTTGGCAACAGCTCAAATGCAGTGACCCAGAAAAATATGAGCTAAATGCTGTTGTTAATAGTAACCCAGTAAATATTTAATTGCTTGTTTTGGGAAAAATTAAAGTGGTTTCTAACACTCCAGACAAAAAGGTATACATAAAAATAAAATCTGTAAACACTATGTGCAGCTTATAAGAACAAATGAATGATGTATAGTGCAGACTTTATGCTTGGTTGTAAATGAATCTGAACCAGGTGAAATAAGCAGTAGTGATTTGTCTTTGGTTCCGCAGGAGCACTCATTTGTGAATGAAACAGCAGATAACAAAAATAACTAAGCTAACAATGCCAACAGTGCATTGTATAGACAAGCATTCAGTCTCCGAAGAGTGACAATAGAGAAGCACATTCATTTTCACTTGGCCACAATATCCTACATTATCTATTAAATAAGCAGACTAAGGGCATGGTAGAGCATAATTTGCCCATAAGTCAATCATTTAAAGAATACTGAATTTGTGGCATCAACTTTAAGATCGGTTTTAGCAGTTGAGATGACCTGTGTTAGAACTGCAGTTTGATGTGTGGAACAGAGATAAAAAAAAATAGTGGTTATGGTATTCCTGCTGCTAATTGTGATGTGAGTAATGCTGAACACTTCAAGCCTCTGGCTGTGATGATAACATTACAAGGCTGGCTAAAATAAATCAGAAACATGTGCTTCACCAGTATGATCTAGGGCCATTTGTTGCCTTTATGAATGATTGTAGCACTAATCTTTCCCATAAAGTTTTCTATTGATCTCCCCAAGTTAAGTTTGGCAAAGAGTGCATCAAGACTACAAACTATCAGTTGTAGGACCATTATTGTGACCTTCTATGCCCCAGAGGAAATGGATATTCTGTCATTTTGCAATTTGCAGGCACAACACAGCTCCTGGCTCCGCTAGACATTACTATGAGCTGCTCCAACAACTGAACCCTCTTCTTTTCCACTAACTTGACCAGATTCTTTGACAGTTATCAAGCAGAGGCCCAGATAGTCCAGAAGAACTGTTTTCTTCTCAGGGCTTGCAGTTGGTGGTTCTGGTGTTAGTATAAATATATAATAATATACTATACTATATTTATATAAATAATAATATACCGGTTATATAAACCTGGTAGATGTGAGGTAATTGTGGTCGATTTGGTCATTTGGATTTTACCTATTTGATTCGTGGCGACTACACAGTCTTTTACTACTTTCCATAGGAACAAAGCTCCAATCTTTCATCCAGAGAATATATCTATGGAAGATCTTTACTTTGTCCTACAGTATATAACATTTGACATAAAATTTGTCTTGCAGCATATCTCACAGGTAGTGATGGGCGAAATTGATTCTATCGAAGTGGAATTCGTTTAGAAATTTAGGAAATATGATGTTTACTGAACGTTGTCAGAAGTCTGGGGTGTATTCGCGGAAAACGATGACAGTGGTTGCTTTTTGTTGTATATTGCGGCTGCGAGCTCATGGCGGTACATGGGGCAAAGAAGTTGGGAGGAAGAAAGGCGTAGCCTAAATGCTTTGTGCTGATATATCGATTGGAACAATCTGAGGGACCGGCAGGATTATGTGACACAGTCACGGCCAATATATATGTCCGGGGCGCGACGCTGGCAGCTTTACACTTGATTTCACTGTGACTGTGTAGGGAAGATGCTGGCTTGTGATGACATTTATATGCTTACTTTAAGGAATCTCTCTGTTATTACTATGCGAATTTCTGGGGGGGTGTCTCGTTGTCTCATGATGTCATGCTAATCGGTAGGGCGTTTCTATGTGGCTCGTGAGGGGGAGCGGGTATGGTTGTCATGTAGGGAGGAATTGGATGAACGGATGTGGTATGTGGAAGGAGTGAGGCGCAGTTTCCTTGATGCAAATCTTGTATTTCCATTTGGGTTTACTATTAGCCATGTTGACAGTTGTATTTCAGTTAAAGAAACCTGCAATTTTACATTACATATACTAATACATGTATTTTTTGTGTTGTTCACTTTCTTGTGCGCCAATTTTTGTATCAGGGGCTTAATTTAGCATTGTTCTGATGTTGTGGTCACTAAATGATACAGTGTTTTTCATACGCCAAAGAAGAAAATTTTTGCCTGTAGCATAATTAATATCCAGAGGGTTGATGACGAGTTTTTCTGTTGTTGGGTTGTTTTCCGCTAAAAATACACATGACCTGTTTTAAAACGCTAACAAAGCTGGTAATTGTTGGCAGAAACATTTTCTTTTGCGCAATTTACATCCAAAAAGGGTTAGTCATCACCCTAAGTATTTTTTCTGCAGTTGTTACTACAGCTCCAACTATTCTCTATATGTGTCTACCTGTGTGTGACCCTCGCCCGTTTTTCTAACATATACGCCCTCCCCCCCACAAACCCGACAGTAATTCCCGCCTCCCCCCAGCACCAACCCTACCCGGGAGCATAATCGGCTCCCGCCTCACAGCCCCCCAATACAGTTGGGGTGGTAGTTGGAGGGAGGTGGGCGGGGGGGACGGTTTCTGTATTGAAGGGGTATTCTTAGGGTCTTTGAGGCGATGGGGGGCAATGATCTGGGGAGGGGGAGATTGGGGTCTGAATTGGCGGGTTAGTTGGTGGGGGAGGATGTGGGTGGCTGGTTTTGTTTTGGGGGCCGAGGGCATAAGAACACTTTGTAGATTTGGGGGGCAGGGTGCTGTTGGTTGTGATGTTGGTTAATTACTTGTTTTTCTCCTGTTGTGCGGTTCCGTTAATCTTACCTAGCACCATGTTTAAACGACTTAAATTAGAGGGTCATTGGGTGGCAAGCTCTGGGCTTGGTGAAGTTTGTGTCTTCCAACATCGGGTGGTTAAGTTGATTGTTGGAACGGATGGGGGTAGATGGGTTTTGATTTGGGCTGGGGGGACTTAGCCTAAGAAGAATTTTGCCTGTAGCACATAAATTCATAATCCCGAAGGTTATTTATGCCTGCTTTGTGTTTTATATATCAGTAAAATCTTCAAGTGTTTTTTAAAGGGCACATACAAGTACATTTTTCATGGCCATTTGTGGAGCGCTTTTTATATTCCAAGGTTACCCAAAGCTTGTTAGTCTTGGTTCATTTTGGAGTCATTACCAGGGTGTGTATTTTTCATATAAAGAATTTCTTCTTTATATACTAGAGTCTCGTACATTTCGTGAACACAAACTGATATGTCAGACACAGAGCCGGTGGTGCTCTTCACATGCGATTGGACAGTCGGCACTAATTTCCCTGGAGCAAGGACTACCTGGTCACAGCAACAGCCATCTAACTCACCTAACACAAGGGGTAAATGAGACTGCTGGGACGCGTAATATAATGGGTGGCCAAGTTCGGACGAGGGCTTCGTGCTTCCAATTTGGGGGGGGAGGGGAGGGTAGTGGGAATGAAACGTAGCCCAGCGTTGAAATTGTCATCCCACATGCCATCTGTAGTAGTGGGTTCGTCAGACATCTAACCACGGTTTGACTTGTGCATAGGAACCGGCGTGAGGGGTTACGGACCGATACAAGGGAAGATTAAAAGGATTCTGGGGCCATGAAGGGGTACGCAGGCCTGTGTGCGGTACGTTGTGGTCTGAGGACATCAGACACCACTGTACACAGCGACTGGAAACGTAAACAAATTTCGTAGGACAGTACCCCACACCCCCCTAGCAGCTATATTGCAGTTTTGTTGTGGTGTGTGGCTGGGGCTGTTGGGGGGACCCCCCGTGAAGCGGTAAAGCCTCTGATACAAAGACAGTTGAGGAGGACAGCAGTGACAATCAAACACTCATGAAAAGTGTTGAGGGATATTGATCGACAAACTTTCCGAATTCGGAACACGCGCTAATTACGGTGATCGGATTTTTTAGTATCACGAGATAATTAGGTTATTATCTGTGCATAAATCTATTTAATATTGCGACCATTTTCGGTGCTTCGTGTCATTTTGGTGGCCAGCAATTCAGTTTTACAGATTAGAGCAGGCGTGAGATGTGTGTGCGTCGTCATGACTGGGATGTGTATGGTGGAGATTGGCTGGAAAAATCAATGATCCTCGTTTTACATAGATCAGCCCTTAATGTGTTCATGTTCAGGAGGGTATAGTAACCGTCTAAACGATGTTGGTTGGGCGAATATGATCTGTACTCCCAAACTGACTTCACAGACTTAAAGATCAGCGATTTTATTCAGTTTTTTTTTCACTGAGACAGTCTATACTTTATGCCGGTGTGTCCACGATTGATCTGTGTATAGATCAGTGTAGTTGCTGTGGTGTGGGTGGGTAAGGCAGAGTATTTTATTTGGATGATTCTACCGTGGTAAAGTACAGGCCGTGCGGGGGGGTGGGGGGGGGAGCGCGGGTGTACTAGTCTAGCCTCTATAAGGTTTTCTGGATCATATGTACTGCCAAAACCTTTGTTTTAGGACATTGAATTGAATTTTTTTAGGTTACTGATCCATGAGGGTCTTGTAATACTGAAGGGCATTGGTGGCGTGGGTGCATATTCTCTAATCGTCGGTGGTGCTGCCGTTTATGGGTGTTTGGGGGGAGGGGGATTTGGTGGAAATAGGACTGCGTGGGTGTTTGTGCCTACGTGATGGGGTTATGGGTTTACACACCTACTGTGTCGCTTTTTTTGACCCCAATGCCCCCTGGCAAAATATGGTTGATGTGGTGACACTTTTTGTTGTCAAGGGGATTTGTAAAGGTGTACTGGGACTGATAGTCCCGGGCGGGGTGGGCCTCAGCCCGCCGGCGCAGGGCACAGCTTTTTGTTTGAGCCACACTAAGGGATGGGTATGTGGTTCGGGACCATGATTAGGGGGTGTCAATATGGATCGGTCGGTGTGGGGAATTTTTGTAACGGGGTGAGTGAAGCGTGTATAGTGCTGTCTGGGCGTGGGGGGGCGTAGGCTTGGTCCAGGAATTGAAGGTGGGTGTGAGTGAGTAGGGGGATGGGTTTCGGGGATAGTATGATAGGGCCGGTTGTTCTACACACTGAGGGTGAATTGATAGGTGCCAAAATAATACCTTTTGTTATTATCCCATATACGATTTCAGAGTACGTGTTTTTTTCACTTTGCGCACGCAGTCACAGCTTTGTTGATAGTGCCATCACTTGCAGTTAAATTTAGTTTCCACAGCTATCTTATGTTGTTTACCCCCTCTGGTGTACTGTTTAGGTGCACACAACATATATTTCAATGTTATTTTCCAGTATATCTTTCTCAGACACGGTGTTTTTTTCAATTTTCGTTCAGTCAAGCTTTGCTTCGTATTGAAACTCATCTTTTGCAAGGTTATATTTTGAATACAGCACATTTTTGTTGTCACATTCTGAGTGATTGATATAAGGTGCCAAAAATACCGTTCTTTCTTAAGTTTTATACATTTCTCAGAAAGGTCGTGCTTTTTAAACTTTGTGGTCCAGTCACAGCCATTGGTTGATAGTGGTTCCTAGCACTTACAATTTCAATTCCAGCAATTTTAGTTTTGATTTGACGGGATTTGAGTATAGACATGTGTTATAGCCGGCTTTTTATTAGAGACTTTCCAAACAACTCTTCCATACCTTCTCAATTTTTTTATCTTTCTGTACTTGCGTGCGAAATTCAGGTGCGTTATGAGAGCAAAGAGTGGGGCTAAGGTAATGGAGGTAGTGGTACGATGAGACAGGTGCTCTTTCAGTGCTGGCGACATCGCATGACCAGCGGCATCGTCAGTTGCCACGGACCGTCTGGCCTGTACATCCCTGGCGTACAGGGCCCTGTGAATATCAGTAACGACAGCATAGCCAATCTGTCCTTTCACAGTGGTTAATGCAACCTGCATCCAGCAGTACTTACATTCTTCCGTCCCTCCCAGTCAGGTATACACAAATTGTCGTCATCAGCATCCATTTCCGAATCCGTCAACACTGAAGCCGAAGGCAGCACCTCCAATTGTCAAACTTAGTGTTTCCAACTCTACGTGGATAATCCCTTGTCTGAAGACCTCTTTGATGGACAAAAATGCGGTTTGGCGCGTCAGAAGGGCATCGTTAAAACCGCCCCATCGCCCCCCCAAGTGGCCAAAGATGATGATTTTCTATGCTCTGACGCCCAGCTACTGATGCCTCAGAGGAGGAGAAGGAAGCGGTCAATCGGCAAAAATCCTGGGCGGTCGGCAACGGCCTTCAGCCCCACTGCTTGTAGCCCGCAGGCTCTGATGCAGAATGACAGGACGACGAGTCAACCTGTGTTGTGATGATGATGATGACGACATTGCGGATTCCAACGTGGTACTTATCAAGCAGAATTTGCGTGCGAGCGCTTCATAACTGGACGAGGAGGAAGACGATGGGTGTGTCAGTTCGGGTGCCCGCCTCAAAAAGGGAGAGGCGGTTGCAGAAGTCTGCTGATATTATTCCGCACAGCCAGGTCAGCGGAAACCCGCTTCCTCCTTTACTCGCGTCAAAAAGTTCCAGGACCTCTCAAGCCTTGTGCTTTCTTTGAGCAAACCTTGATTCACCCAGCGTGTCAGATGCCGCTTTGCTGTAACGCATAAGTAGAAGCAAGAATCTAAGTGTTTAACCACAGAAACATGTCTAGTCACATGCAGCGAATTGCATGAGTTTAAATGGGGAGGCAACACTTGGTCCAAATAAGGCCAGACGACGCGGGCGTCCAACCACTGTCACACCTCTGTCTCCGCCTCCTCATCTCCGCCAACACCAAGCCGTTACCTCAGCTGCCCGATGTCTCTCTGAGTCATGATAAGGATCAGCCTCCGCTTCAGCATCCACCGCTAGCCCGAGTACCATCAGCGACCACAGAGGACCATCCTACCCTTCTCCTTACCGCCAGTTTGACGACCAGCATGCGTTACAGTGGCCAGTCTAGCAAGCAGCCTTCTGTCTTCCAGGTTTTGGGAGCGAAGATACGTTTTTAACCCAAACCATCCCAAGAGCAAAGCCTGAATGTTGGCATTGCCAACCTTTGGCCTTGGAAATTTTGCTTTCGTATGGGTGACACGATGGGTTCGCTAGTCATGGACCCTTGCCTGTCCCCAATTACCAGATGGCCGAGCAGGCATTTCTTTGGCCAGAAAAAGCCGTCCCTGCCCTGGACAGCCACGTGTCGTCCAGAAATTTCTAAAGGAGGCTACGGGTCTGGAATGCCTGAGGAGGCAAGGCTCTAGGTCTGAGTTCGACACTTCCGCCGTTTCGCCACCCTGCTTTGTCCCGCCTGCTGCGTGTTGCAGCGTCAGCTCGGCCTCCCCGTCAATCGCTCATTGTTGACGTGGCAAACACGCTGGAATTCCCAACCTCCACTATGCTCCAGCGATTATGTGCAGCAGCACAATGCCATTACGCAGTACGAAGTGACTCATGGCCTGACAAGCAGCGGTGCGGACCTCGGGGTGTTGAAGCCACCGAGAGTGAAGGCAAGTGAAATAAGCTCTGCACCATCCTTGCTGTTTTCGATGAAGCTACCAAAAGGGTCAGTGCGATGATGCCCTTGTCAAGCAATGAGCTTTGTGGTGACTACTTAGTTCTGGGAACGATCGTTGGAACTCTGAAAACAAAGGTCCAGCCAGCGACGAGGAGGAGACGGACACAGATGCGGGAAAAGAGCCTTTCTCTCTTGTCAAGTCCACAAGGCCAGACAGTTTCTCATTTTATCGGTTTCTATTAGGCAGTGGTACGGGGTCCAGGGATAGTGCTAAGGCAGCGCATTCAGCTCTCAGGGTGCCTCATACTCAGGCAAGTCAGGGCTGTGTTGAAGCTGTCAGGAGAAGCAGGAGGAGGAGGAGGGGGGGGGGGTGGAAAGGAGGAGGAGGTTATTCCTTGACTCCGTCGTTACCAGTACCTGCCTTGGAAAAGGTTGGAGCGAATTAGAGGCGGAGGAGGAAGATGAGGAAGATCAGTTTGCTAGTGCCATCGACAAGTCGGCTTGGGAAATCAAGGCTCCATCTCTCACATGAGTGCTTTGGATGCTCCATTTCCTCAAAACATGATCCTCGTCCATTAAGGCCATCAAAATGAACAACAGTTATTGGGTGCCACCCCTGGATCCCCAATAACAAAACAAAAACTCAGCCACTTTCTTCCACCCACCCAAATAGAGAGTAAATGCAGGAAATGGTGACCTAGCTGATTGAATCAATGGGAGACATCTTTTGCGTCTGATTCTCGTTCTTCAAGTGTCACGGTGGAAACAACATCAGCGACGTGACAGCTGTATGTCGCAAGTAGCCGTAGCAGGCAGCAGCAGCATGAAGGAAAGGTGGCAGCAGCCCTAATGGGTGACCTCTGGCAATCTTTATTTACCACCTCACCACAGCATGCATTGCAAGGCACACCACCAACACACAGAGACCAGCTTGAGATCATGGTGCACGACTATCTGCGTGATTCAACACCGATGTTTTTGGATGTGTTCCAGACCAAATAGACTTCTGAGTATCAAATGGACGAATGGCCCGAGCTCTGTCGCCACGCCATAGAGGGGTTGTCCTACCAGCAGCTGCGTCATATCTGAGGGACCTTCTGCACAGCTGGAGGTGTTATTACAGACTACGCATCCGGCTTTCCAAGATAATGTGGATCGTTTGACCTTTATCATGATGAATCAGGCATGGATATCTGATGATGTTGTTGCCCATATTGCCGAGGTCTCCGATTTTGTCGCGGTCTTACACTTCTCATTCCTCTTCAAACAGAAAATGGTCCTCTTGAATACTTATTTTTAAAAATGACATTTCGTACTGCAATATTTATTCTCTTTATCCCAACAGGTTCACATTCTTGCTGGTTTTGCTGTTTTTGAGGAGTGTAAAGCAGCGAGGTTTCTAGGACAACACCGTATTCCATTTACTCACTTTATCTTAAGAAGTTTTCGCATCTGCATGGTTTTGAGGTCATGTTGGCTGTGAGATACAGCTATAATTATGGTCCTTTGGTACAGAAATGTAGCTTCTAAGGTGGGATTTCTCATCACAATTGTACATAGTGGCTGTGAAGTCATATTTATAATTTTTTGGGGTCTGTTGCTGTGAGATACAGCAATAATCATGGTCCTTTGAACGAAATGTGGCTTTAAGTGGCAATATCTCCCTCACAATTTTTAATAGTGTGTTGAGAAGTCATATTTATAATTTTTTGGGTCATGTTGCTGTGAGATAAAAGCTATAGTCATGGTCCTTTGGAACAAGAAAATGTGGCTTCTTAAGTGGGCATTTCTCCTCCCATCAATTTAAAAGTGGCTGAGAAGTCATTTTTATTTAATTTTTTGGGTCTTGCTGCTTTGAAACATGCAGCAATATTACAGGTCCGTATTCAAAAAATGTTGTTTCTACGACATTTGTTCTTCACATTGTCAAAGTGCTCAAGGGTCATGCTGTTGAATTTTGGGGGCATTTTGCTTTGACATCGCGCTATATACTACAGGTCCTTTTATTAAAAAAATGTTGTTTCTAACAGACATTTGTTCCTACACATTGTCCCAAATAGGCTCAAGTGTCATGCTTTGAATTTGTGGGGGCATTTATGCTGTGACATGCAGCTATACTACAGGTCCTATTATAAAAAAAAATGTTGTTCTAACAGACCATTTGTTCTTCACAATTGTCCTAAGTGGCTCTAAGGTCATACTTTGCAATTTTAGGGGCAATTTGGCTGTGACATTGAAGCTATACTACAGGTCACTTTTTATAAAAAAAATGTTGTTTCTAACAGACATTTGTTCTTACAATTGTCCAAAGGGGCTCAAGAGTCATGCTGTGAATTTTTGGGGGCATTTTGCTGTTACATGAAGCTATAATACTGGTACCTATTATGTAGTAAAAAAATGTTGTTTTCTAACAGAACATTTGTTCTTCAACAATTTCAACAGTGGCTCAAGGTTAATGGTGCCTGTCAGAAACAGGAATAGGTAGGAGACTGTTAATGGAACATATTGCATAATGACTTGTTTTTGCAAAGTTCTTTAAAATAGCTATCAATCACTGTATTGAGACAACCCATTTAAATACAATTAAAAAGAGAAACAAAGACATGGTGGATTCCATCCATATTTTAAAAATGTGTTTTCTAGAATTAAACTACTAAAAAAACTTGCATGTACAAAAGAGCTGTAAAAAATTTCTCTGAATTGTACAAGGAGGTCCAGGAAAACTTGCACAGATGTAGGTTATTCAGAGGACATGGATTATGGAGCACGGACAGTGAACAAAGTACAGAGACACTTTCCTCAGCACGTTGAGTAAAATGAGAAGAAAAGAATGCAAGAAAAAGGGCACTGGGTGGAACAGAAGCGTTAGACACCTGTATTTCCAAGTGAAGATCATTGGTCCGCACTCATATGGAGGGGCAGCGACTACCCAGGAAAGGGGGACAGTATATGTCCTGTGAAACTATAAGGTGGTTGAAAGACGCCTTTTTCCTGACTTTTTTAATCTGTTGGTCAGGGACTAGGTTTTAATGGTCATCTGCGGTACAGGACAGGATATAGTCAATGCCCAAGTTCAACTAAAATGGTGGTTGAAAGGATCCTTTTCCGGCACTTTTTAATTTGGGGGTCCAGACAGGTTTAATGGTCATACTGCGTCCACGAAGATTTAGTCAATGTCAGTTCAACTAAAAATGGTGGTTGAAAGACTCCCTTTTTCCGGCACTTTTAATGTGGGGTTCATGCAGGTTATGGGCTCTATGCTGTGGCCCAGGACAGGTATATTCATGTCCGTTGAAAATTAAATGGTGGTTGAAAGACTCTTTTTCCGGCACTTTTAAATGTGGGGGTCATGCAGGTTTGGGGCTCTTTGCTGTGGCCAGGACAGGTTTAGTCAATGTCCAATTCACTCAAATGGTAGTTCAAAGACTCCTATTTCTGGCACTTTTAATCTGTGGGTCAGACAGGTTTTAATGGTCATTCTGGGTCCTGGGACAGATATAGTCAATGTCCAGTTCAACTTAAATGGTGCTTGAAAGACTACCTTTTAACGGCACTTTTTTAATTGGGGTCAGACAGGGTTTAATGGTCATACTTGTGGTAAGATCAGGTATTGTCAATGTACAGTTCAACTAAAATGAGTGGTGCAAAGGACTCTTTTTATCGGCACTTTGTAAGCTGTTTGTCATGCAATTTGGGGGCACATGCTGTGGCCCAGGACAGGATAGGTCTATGTCCTGTGAACATAAAATGGTGTTCAAAGGACTTCTTTTTCTGGAACTTTTTAATCTGTACTTCATGCAGGTTTGGGCTCATGCTGTGGCCTGATCAGGGATAGTCTATGGAGGTGAAACTAAAATGGTGGTTTAAAAGAATCCTTTTCCGCCCCTTTTAATCTGGGGGTCATGCAGGTTTGGGGCTCATGCTGTGGCCCATGACAGGTATAGTCAATGTCCAGTTCAACTAAAATGGTGGTTCAAAGACTCTTTTTTCCGGCACTTTTTTAATCTGGGGGTCAGACAGGTTTTAATGGTCATTCTGCGGTACAGGGACAGATATAGTCAATGGCCAGTTCAACTAAAATGAGTGGTTGAAAGATCCTTTTCCGGGAACTTTTTAATTTAGGGGTCAGACAGGTTTAATGGTCATACTGAGGTCCTACGGACAGTCCTAGTCAATGTCCAGTTCAACTAAATGGTGGTTGAAGGGACTCCTTTTTCCGGCCACTTTTTAGTCTGGGGTCATGCAGGTTTGGGCTTCATGCTGCGTTCAAGGAACAGGGATATTCAATGTCCATTCAAGTAAAATGAAGGTTCAATTCATATTGGCTTCTGCACTTTTTTAATTGTGGGTGATGCAGGTTTAAGGGTCATGCTGTGGTACAAGACAGGGATAGTGAATGGTGTGTGACTTTTTTTCTGTGGCTTTTATAACCTAAGTGTGTTGCCTAAGATGTAGCACGTATCCATTTGACTGATGTGGATTGTAATTCCAGCTTCTCCGGCCCTGTTTGGGTGTAAGAATGAAGGTGTTGTTGCTCTCCCATAGACTTTAATGGTCATCGGTGATAATCTATCATCGACCATCGAATATCTTATTTTTTTATTGCCGTCATCGACCATCGACCCGATGACGATAGTCAACGTAATCGCTCAACACTAGTAATCAACATAATTTGAAAATAATTTGTTAATTAATAATCCTATCAACAAAACCAGAGTAGTAGCTATAGCATTGGTATATTATATTCCTTTCAAGGTACAAGAGATACTATTGATGAGGAGATAAATACCACTCTCCTTGTCACAATTTAAGTGAGCAGATGGGACTTTGCCGAATAGTACTTCCAATAGCTGGTGCCAGAATCCTATTTCTTTACCCCTGAGCTTATTTAAATATATTCCATAGTGGAGCATTCATTTCTTGAAAGTCTCCACACACCTTCATAGTGCCCGTTTTGAGCTAACGTATCTGTGAAAATTCCCCTGCAAGCTGTTTATTCAATCACCCTAACAGAAAAACTAATATGCTTCTTATATATGTACTTGCTTGTTTTTGTTTTTGATTAGTGTATAATGAATAGTCATAATTGTTTCACATACACCAAAACCATTTTTCTTGCCTGTTTTTGTGGTGAGAATAAATATGTTGCAAATCTGAAACAAATTTAGCATTTTTGTGTGTAAACTAATAAAAAAAACATGGCACATACTAATGTAATCTTTTTTTCCAACTTGTTGGATTCTTTTTTTAAAGACTATGGGCGACATGTATGAATATCGGCGCGTTGGAGCGCCCGTTTTCACGTTATTTTTAGTGAAAGCTACACCTCATTTATGTCGGCGCCCGAAGTGCGCTCATATACGTGGTGTAAAGTTCCCTGCGCCTCGCCAGAGTGTGAGGCGCAGTGCGGATCTTAGGCGCAGAAGGAATGCGCCTAACATGTATTACGAAAATCAGCAAAAAATCATTATACATGTTAGTGAATAGCAAAAAGAGTTGTCTTTCAAATGAATGAATGAATAAAGTGAAAAATCAAAGTTGAATAAAATCCATTGCAATGTATAGAAAAAGTTGATCATTTACAATGAAACCAAAAATATATAAGAATTATTATACATTATTATACATTATTTACTATGGGGATGTATTTCCGAAGTGAAATACGTGCCATAGTTTGTAACACGTATTTACAATGTATTTCAGGACGGATTTCGTGTCGGAAATACATTGCCCATAGTAAGAAGAATAAAATGGATTGCTCATTTAAATGAAGTACTTAATACACACACACATCCAAGTGCTCGAACAATTAAATCAACGTCTTAGTAAATTGTATCCAATAACATTAATGCCAAGATATATATTTATCTCCTACGAAAAAAATTCTCGATGATAAAATGTATTCCAAAGTACGTGAAAAGTACACTAATTGAACATCAAATAAGCCACTGCTGATGTTGGCCAGATGTTTTCTTCAACATTTTGCATAACAACAATTAAAGATGTATTTGGGCTGCTTTCAACTTTAATGCAATTCAGTATATACAACAAAAGGCAGCACAGCACAGGTCTTGCTGGGACCTGTTGTCCGCCAAGCACGATTTCTTGCTTAATTATTTATTCTTCTTGACAACTCATTTATTTTAGTAGTGTACTACTGTAAGTGTAGAACTATAGCACATTACAAGAATTCCGCGCTCTACTTCAACTTCTCCGATCAGATAGACCACATTAAACTAGGTCTGCCAGTCGTAGCTGTAAAGCGCTGGAATGCCGACCCGCAATCATGCATGCCTCGGATTTTTCTAATTTGCCACGTCCCGCCCCAGAACGCCCATTACACGACCCTTTATGTTAGGCGTATCCAAAAGTGCCGAAGGTTGCGCCTAACAGCGCATCCCTGCGTCCGACAGTGGAGTCGGCACGGTGAGGCGCAGTATTCGCCAGAAAACAGGCGCAACTCCCGATCATACATGTCGCCTTATATCTACACTAACGACTCAAATCATAACAATAAAGCAAGTAGGTATAATCAATGCAATCATAGCCTGGCATATCTCTTTTTTCATTTAAAGAAATAATGCAATACAGTTTAACTATATATGAGATTTACATCACTAGGCAAAATGCTACATTTTTCATTTAAGAATTTTAATGATGTTCATAATGTATTGTTTTGTAGTTGTCTAAAATATGTGGTAAATATGTTGAATGTACTGAAAAGAGAGGATCTATTTATTAATTAGTGAAATCAAAATCATAGACTTTTTATTTAACATAAAATAGGCTTAAATACAAATCTTTATTTTATCCTTTTTGTCTTAAAATGGAAATATTGGTTTCTTCAAGAAACAGCTTATCACTAGTACTTAAAGATGTATCCCTATCACATTGATTAGCTTTAAACATGTCGGCAAAGGTAAATGAAGATTATTAGCAAATATGTTGCAGTTCCGATTTTGCTTCCTTTCAAAGTTAAAGCAGTTCTTATGTTCTGCTTGTTTACAGATTTCCTAGGTTGCTGACCAACCCGTTCTATGTTCTAGTAGCCCTGGCCAATGTCCCTTCCTCCTTTGTTGTATCAGCAGCCCAGGAAGTTATTTAACTTCCTACTGACAAATTGTAACCCTTTAGAGCTCTGTTCCTTGTGCCCTGTTGTTTTAAACCCTTTTGAACACAATGTTAATCACACTGACAATTGTTAGATCCGTTTTGCGGATCCGTAAAACGGATCCGTAAAACGGATCACAAAAGCGTTGTGTGAACAAGCCCTTAAATGTGCTTGGAGCTGTGGGATATTCATCATCCGGTTCAACAGGACCTTGTTTACAATGGAGAGGTCATCAGTGTGTGATGGAGCCAAATTACGTCCACTTCTTTACTTTCCTGTGACTCTTCCAGTCTCTGTATCTCTGTTGCAACCTGCTGATGACTCTCTGTAACACTCTAAGCTCAGTGGCCACTTCCATCTGACAGCATCCTGCTTGAAGCCTCACAATGGTAAGATACTGTTGATCAATTGTAAGGTGTTTACTTGGTCTTATGATGTCAAAATGTGAACAGCATGATGAGGAGGATTTTTTTTAAATCCTTTTTTCAAATTATCCCCTAAATTTATTGCCATTAAAGGATCAAACACCTGCGTGTTTTTTTCCTTTAAGCCCCTTTTAGAATCAGCAATTGTACTTTCTAAAATTAAGAATGGTTTCACTAGATCTTAAAAAAAATTTTTTTAAAAAATTATGGGAAAATTTAAGTATTTTGGCGCTCAATCCCATTTTTTTGCGCACATTAGTAGTGTAGAATGCACCTGAATCTATAACCTGCTACGCAGGCATAGATTTAGTGTTTTCTACACAAAGCGAAAAACGGGCCAGGTAAACCATTTTTAACTTTGCCCTGCCTGTTTCCACAGCAATGCGCCGGGTTTTGGGACTAAACCCCAAAAATGTGTAGAAAAACAAACGGTTGTAGTGCGACACACCTCCAGAACGCCCCCTCAATCTTAGGCACATTACAAAGTGCCGCGGGCACTTTGTATTGCATCTAATTTTATGTTCGCCTACTCAAACATCAAGTGAACAGGCTGTCCTTTTTAGGGGCTGAAAAAAACCAAAAACTTTTGCCGAGCCCCTACTATATGTTCCCTATATTTTATCTAAAAATTTAAACCCAAAGCCAAATATCCCTGACTTCTTGTGAGTAGTATATTGTATATTCTTTTCTTTATCAAGAAATGCATAATTAAAATGCAGAGCTGGATTTCTCATAAGGTCAATGCCTATAGGTGAAGTTCTTTTGTTGCAGTGCATGCATTTTAAACACATTTTCAATCATAATACTCAAGCTATATGAAGTTTTGGTTGGGTTTATTCTGAAAATAAATAGTTTAATATTCTTTGTAAAACAGCTTAAAAGACTTTAAAATGTTCTGTTAAAGAAAAACCCACGGTTTAAATGGTAAACCTTTTGTAATATTTTTAAAACTTAATTTTAATTTTAGCCCAAACCCCCCAAAAAGGGGGAACTCGTGATTTTGGCAAAGACAGGGCCAAAGACAATCTCCTCAGTTCAAACCGGCAAAAAGTATGGAAGAAAGTGTTTTATGTTTAATTAGGTTTTTTATCAAAACTTTTATTTTTTATAATGAAATAATAATCAAAGCTGTATATAACTTTTTGAAATCACCTCAATTCACTGCAAATGTTAAACCCATGGCACTCTGCCATTACCAATTATTTATATAATGTTATTTCTTTAGTGAGATAAAATCTCATACCTACATGGTCATATTTTGATTTTTTATTTCAGCTGCAAAGAGGCTTTGACAGTATAAGAATATGCCACCATCTTGAAATATATGCACTGTGACTTTTAAATAAAGAAATAGGCACTGGTGGTTGAAAGCGAATTAAAGTATTCAAACTGCCACCACAGGGGGCTTGTTCAAGTTATTAGAAACAAAACAATAGGAATCATGGCTATCTATTAAATTGGAACAAAGCCTAAGAATTACTAGGATTGCACCAAGAATAAAACTGATTCAATTATTTATGATCAGTAACAATATTTGAAGCCTAAAATGCTATGGGGACCTTGATTCTGATATTTTGCATTATTTTTTTGCTTTTTAAGTGCAAATGTAAGCAATTTTCTTAATTGTCTGCATACAAAATCTGTACCATTTTGCTTCTGCCATGTGTGTGTGTTAACCTTCACCTAGCTAGCTGTCCTGTTGCTTCTGACATAGATCTAATGACATATTTCTCCTGGCTATTTTGGCTTGCGCTATTCTTTCCCTCTCTTCTCTGAGTATTAAAGATAGCATCATCAAAAATAAATAGGATTGACACAGAGAACAGAGAGTGAAAAGGGTTAAGCATCAAAGTTTTGAGCTGGGGCAGATCCCACAGACTGTGGAAGATGGGAGCAGGAGAATCACATAAACTGAGTGTGAGTGAAGAGATAGGAGAGAGCCTATACCAAACTCCAGATTAGAGGGAGGTGAATGTTGGTGAAATCACATCCTCCTCAGTATTCTCAATCTGTTAGCATGGGGGGAAAAGTTTCCCCTCATAGCACTGCAAAAGGGAAAAATTTTAGTAAAAATAGTCGTATAGACATGAGAGCGGGAAAAGGCACACCATGCTGGACAAACAAACCTAAACAAACACACCTGAGGGTACTTTCACATGGTGTGTTTTTTTACATGTTTTTTTACCGCAATTTTTGATGCATCAAAAAACGTGTCAAAAACGTACCATGTGAAACCACCCTGAGTGTCAAAGTAGGAGCAGAATGCAAACTGCATACCAGAGGGTTTGAAAATAAAAATAGTAATATAGATTGCAAACTGAAACATAGTTCAACTTTCTTTACTCAATCATTTATTTTTTTTAAAAATCATGTTTATCATTTCATAAATGTCTAGAGCCTTGTAGATGAAACTTGTGCTCATTCAAATGCTAATTCCACTGCCCACCAAGATCAAAAAGGTCCAGCAAAACCTAAGTGAAATTTTTTGCAGCAACCTTCAACGGCTCCCCTGTCAACACTTTAAACTATGTTTAACAGTCTGAAACTGAGTGAGTAGGTGTTAAAGTCATTCTTTTTAAGTCCAGATATTAGCCTAAAGCTAATATCAAAATGATGAGAATGAAGGTTGAAGTTAATTTATGATAAGAATAAGATGTTAATACAGTTTATAGAACTGAAGGGGAAGTTAAACTGTTTTGGCATGGGGCCCATTGCTACAAAAGTTCTCGGTTTAACTTAGCTATAGCTATCTGAAAAAAAAAACAGAAATATATTTTCAAAGTTCATACCTTAACAATAGCATTTACGGCTGTTAAAAAGCTATTCATTGAAAGCTTTTCATGTCAAAAGAACTAAAAATCTACCACTTCAAATGATAGGTTACTAACCGTAAAACTGTTTTGGCTGGGCAGATTTTAAAAATTAATTTTAA
Organism: Phyllomedusa bahiana; assembly: GCA_025379985.1. Lineage (NCBI taxonomy): Eukaryota > Metazoa > Chordata > Amphibia > Anura > Hylidae > Phyllomedusa > Phyllomedusa bahiana. Next base: position 7,344 of record JAODAL010037920.1, on the reverse strand, counting down.
ATAAAGCTAAATGAGGCCAACCTATATATTTTACGATTGGGGGCATTAAAGTCCCTTCCCTATCCCCGACTGAAAAAACAATCAAGAAAGAGGAAGCACACTATTTTTTAATGGGGAAAAGGTTTTTAAATTTGTCATGTGTAAACATTTTAATTTTTCAATACATGGCTCTAATTAAAAGTTAGACTGATATGTTGTTTTGTTCATAAAAAATTTCATTTTAAAAATGTCTTTTTTAATTAAATCTCCTCTTAAAATGTCCTAAAGTCAAAAGCCATCCTCCCCGTGATAAAAAAGCCTTTTTAGTATAATGTTGCATGCAGAGAATCTGTCAACACGATTATAAACCCCACCCGACAAATTTTTAAACAGAATGGCAGAATTTTTAAGGGTAAATAACAACTTATACTGGAATTTTGCTAACAAAACAGTAACAATTGCTCGGTTTCCCCCTCTCTATAAAATCTGCTTTTTTTAAGGGGGTATGTTTCTTTTTTAAAGAACTGATTCTGCTAAATGCGACCTTCAATGATCATCTATTTATTAGGGCCTTAGGTCATGAAGCTATTTCATTCTATGAAGGCTTTTACATATATGAATCTCTCTGCCACTTATTCCTTCTTTTTGTATATCAACACACTAGTTTAACAGCTTACTAATATTAGAATTAAAGTCAGATGCGGTACAAAGCCTGTTAAACATATTTTGTCTGAAAATTGCAAACCATTTGTTTAACTAATCATCATCTTAAATTTTTTTTTATTTTAATTTAGCAATTCATCTAAAGAAAATTTTAAGTGAAGTATTTATTCAGTAGAAAATTGTATCTAATAGATATGCCAGGTTTACAGTCTTGGCTTAAAATCAATTTAAAAAGGTTTTCAAAGACAAAAAAAAAAAAATTTAAAATGGCCTGTTTGTGTTCATCTCTCTATGAAGTTTTTGTTTTTTTCTGTTAAACCATTCCTGGCTGCGACTTCCCCCGCTCTAGAGCCAGCATTTTAAAAATTTTGTTGCAAGCATTTTCTCTTTCCTCGGGGACCCCCTTTTTTTTCCTAAATTTTTACAGCTTTAGGATAGGGAACCAAAGGGTGTGGTGTAAAAGATTGCCATTAAAAGGCCAAACCCCTTTGGACATTTAATCACCTGAGCTAAACAAAGGACTGTTCAAGTCTATCAAGAGAAGCAGAACTACTGAATCTTGTGTCATAAAATATTTATGAACTAAAAAAATTTGCAGGCCCCCCCACAAGAAAACAAAAATTTAAATTTATGTAACCCCCTTTTGGGACTTACTTTACTATTTAGAGCTTGCTTTTTCACTAAACAACCTTTTTAGCTAATTAAAAACAAATGATATACTAGTGTGCAAATGATTAGAATTGATAAAAAAGCCCTGTTTTAAAGAAGGTTTTTATAACAAACTACTGAAAAATTTAGTCTTTAAAAAAGGGATTTTCCCCGTTTTCACTGATTAGTTTTTAAACATGAAAGGCAAAAGTAAAAAAAAACTAAACCAAATACACAGTTTTTCTGTTTTTTGGGGTTTCCCATCAAGTTAAAAAGCATATCATACTTTTTTTTGTTTTTTTACACAATTTTTCCAGTTCCCGGGCCCACGCGGTCTCTCTCTAAAAGGCTCCACCAGGGGTCGAGGGGTGACGTCACCCCAAAGCCTTTTCTAATACTGAAAGGAGGAGGCCTGTTTACATTACTTAATGACAATTTTAAACCCCTTTTAGTTCTGTCCCCCTTCGGGCCCCACATTTTTGCAAACCCTTGCACCCCATGTAACCCCTTTTTAGGATCAAAAGGGAAAATAAAAGAGATGAATCCCAAAAACCATAAGGAACATTTCTGTTCATTTGGTTTTGGTATATCAAGATCCTCTGGCCACAGCCAGCCACATGCCCCAAAAAATGGATGCTACGTAATTTTTCTTCACCCACTATTTGGGTCATAAGGTCAGTGGAAAATTGTTTCACAATTTTACCCCCTTTGGCCCACAGGGAAATGGGGAGGCAGGGGGGGTGAAGAGGAAGCCTCCCCAAACCCTTTGGCAGGGCACAACACTCCCCCTCCCCAACCTATTTCGGCGAGAAAACCCCTTTTCACTACACATAAACAAAACCCTTTGTCACCCGGGTTTAAAACTCCCAAAAATTTCCCCTTTTTTAGATATACCCAATCCATAAAGGGGTTTAAATTGGGCCAGAAACCACCCCAATAGGGGAAACCCATAAGCCCGGGAGAAAAAGGAAAGTATGGTTTTTCTTTGGATCGGTAAAAGAGAAACCCCAAAAAAGGACGTTTGAATTTTTTTAAATTTTTTTAAGAGGGCACCCCTAGACAAAACACAAATAAAAGAGTATACAGATACAAAAAATGGCCCGGATTTTTTGAAAAAAGGTATGAGGTTAAAAAGAGTAAAAAGGGGAAAAGGGTTTAAATTTTCATTTTAACCGGGTTTTCAGGCCTTAGCGCTGTTCAGACATATGGGGTGTGTATTTGAAGCTATTTTCCGGGTTTCCCCTTCCAATAGGGAAAACATGCAAAACCCCCCAAACCAACAGCAAGTTTACTCCCAAGGCATTCCCTTTTAAACCCTAGTTGGCCCACCCCCTTTTCCCATGCCTCTGGGGGGTTTTTTAAAGCCCCCCCCTCACTGGGCCATGAAATTTTTTAACCTAAAAATTTAGAAGGGGGGTCATAACCCCTGGGAAGACCACAAAAAAATTCAGCTTTTGTAACATCGGACCCGGCTGACCCCCCACTACATTTAAAATCCCAAAAAACAAGGCTTTGCTTAAAATTTCCCTACTAGCATTCTCCTTTACCCCCATCCCGGGGGGGGGAAAGGAGGGAGACTCAGGGGGCATTTTTTTGGGTTTCCCAAAATTTCTAAAAATTTTCTACCTTCCCTCACACAGACCACCCACAACTTAACTTGAAATTTTTGGGCCCTTAAGCTCTTTCAACAAAAGTCGACATTTTTTTCAAAAATAAAATCGTCTTTTTTGGGAATTTCCCAGGGAAGAGGCCAGAATACAGGGGAAAAACTGCAAGGGGGGGTTAAAAGCCAAATCTTTTTAGGAGTGAAAACCACAGGGTTTAGTGGGGCCCCAGAACACAAAAAAAACCCCCCGACCACCCCCCAGCCACCACCAACTTGTTTTTTTTTGTTTTTTTTTTAAAGTTCCCGGATGCTCTTTCCCTGATTTTTCTAGTTTTCCCATCCCAAACCCTCCATTTTCAAAAAAAGGGAATAAATAGGGAATCACCAGTGAAAGGAAAACCCTTTCCCCAGCATTATGGTCTAACTTTTCATGAAAATTACATAGTTACAATTTTCCCAATGTTTGTCGGGCCAAAAAAAAGACAAAACGCCCATCCGGGTTTACCCCCATTTATTAAAGTGTTGCTAAATTTTTAAAGTGTTTACCCAGAGAAGGAAAAAACCCCCTGGTAGGAGAAATTTGCCTCTGTAAGGGGAAAAAAATTCCCTTCCCTTTACCCCAAACGGGCAATCAAAAAAACCCCTGGATAAAACGACCCCCTCAGAATCCTAGCCCACTAAAACTTGTTATATTACATCTAGAAATGTATCCCCCTTTTCTTCGGAACCCGTCACTAAACTTTTATGTTATCAGTCCGAAATGCATCCAAGCCCTTTTTAACTCTTTTGGGAATCACCATGACAATTCCTCTGGAGAAGTTCCCAGTCTCACCGTTTTAAACAGAAAGAACCCCTTTCATGTTTATTGAAACTTTTTTTCCCTTTCCCCCTTTTTCTAGATACATCCGGTATAAATAAACTTTATCTCTTATTGGCCTTAATATTTTTAAAAAACCATTTATTATTCCCCCCCGAGCCGTCTTTTCTCTAAACTAAAAAAACTGTAACCTTGCAAAATTTTTGGTTTGCAGTTACCCCGGGCTTAAATTATTTTTTGTTGCCCCCCTTTGATTTGTTCAAGTCTACAATGTTTTTCCCCGTGCACTGGTCCCCAAAAATGTACCAATATTCCAGTTGTCTAACCATGACTTGATAGTGGGAGAATAATGTTCCCTATGTGATTTTCCCCCTTTTAAAAACCCCCCCATGATCCTATTAGCTTGCAGCTGTCCCTACCCGGGGCTGCTAAGTTAAGTTTACTGTCCATTTGGATTCCCAAGTCCTTCCCTGTCATTTTACCCGTTTTTTTCCCCATTTAACATGTAACATGTAATGGATTTTTCCTCCCCATTGAAAACCCTTGCATTTATCAGTTTTAAAACCCCTCACTCCCATTTCTCTCCCCAGGCCCTCCAACCTACCCCGACCCCCTTTGTAATAACAATTACCCTCCATTGTGGGATTCCTTTACAGAGTTTGTAAAATCTGCAAAGATGAATTTACTGTGCAATCCCGTTAAGTATTTATAAAATAAAAAGAGGTAGGCCCCAATATGACCCCTGTGGTCCCCACAGAACGGGGACCCATCTGAGTATGCCCCCATTAATTACCCCCTTTTTTTCTACAGTGACCATTCTTACCCCCTTGCAACTTTTTCCCCAGCCCAAGCTTCTCATTTTATTTCCCCAAAACTTTTATGTGGAGCTATAAAATGCTTTAGAAAACTAAAAATATATACTCCTCCCTCACCCGATCCGTCTGGAATAACCTCCCATAGAATGATGAGATTATTTTGACGACTATCCTTCAAAAACCCCATGCTGGAAGGCGTTTCCATTTATTTTCAGTGAGATACTCCGGGAAGCATTCTAAGAAAACCCTCAAACATTTTCCCCTAAAAAAAGGGTTTAAGCTTCCCCGGCCTTATTTTTCGGATCACTTTTTGACCCCTTTTAATATTGGCACCAAAAATTTTCTAGCGCCAATCCTTTGGGGAACCCCTTATTATACAGTCCAAAAATATTAAAAATAGGGGCCCTATTAACTTTACTTACTCCCTTAGGACACGGGGTGTTTAACCTCGGCCGGGATTTGTTTTTTTAAATCTTCCAAGGGCGGGGGGCCCTTTTTTCCCTGGGTTGACAAGAAACATTTAAGTTGGAATTTACCTCCCCCCTTTGTCACAAAGGAAGCTCATCCCCCTCGGAAAACGTGGGAAGAAATGTTTTTGGGTTTTGCTTTTTTCTCATGCCTCTATAGTTCTCTGTACTTTTTAAAGGGCCAAATTTTCTTTTTTTAAACTTTTTACTATTTTATATTAAAAAATTTTTGGGGTTAGTTTTACTTTCTATTGCAAAGTTTTTGTCTCCAGTTTTTATCCCTTTTTCTTTAATTTTTTCAACTTTTTTTTTTCTTCCCCAATCTTTTACGCCCCTTCATGCCCCCCTGTTTTATATCTGAAAAAGCTTTCTTTTTGTTTTTTTTTTCCTCCCTTTCATCTTGTTGTCCACATTGGGTTTTTTCCCGTTTTTTAATTATTTTTTTACCTATGGTTTTGTACCCCTCACAGTGGGCCCAAGATGTTTTTAAAGCTCCCATTTATTTTTGTTTGCATTTTTAAACCTTGTCCCATCAAAACGTTTAGTGCCTCTCAAGCAGGGGAAAATTGCCTTCCCCCAAATTCAGGGGGGTCCATGACAAAACCATTTAAGGATAAATGGAAGTTTATTTTATTATGGTCCCATTTTCCCCGTGCCCCTCAACCTGAACCCTTTTTTACTTGTCGGTCTATTAGTCAATATTAAACTAGAAGGGCCTTTTCCCCTAGTCGGTTTTTCCCGCACCATTTTTTAAAGGTATTATCTTTTGTTATAACAAAAACCTGTTTTTCCCTTTTTGAGAGCTAAGGTTCAGATTCCAGTTTTTTCTGGGTATTAAAGCCCCAGAATAACAAAATCATTTTGATTTGATGCTTTATCTATTTTCCTGAGGAACATACTTCTATGGTTCTGTTTATTTTGGGGGCCTATACAGACCCCAAGAATTATATTACTTTACTTCCCCTTATAATTTTCCCCTAGTGATTCCATCTGTTCACTACCTGACCCAATCTTTCCGCAGTGTTGGTTCAGACAGGATTTTACATAAAGGCAGACACCTCCCCCCTTCCGGGTTTACGGGCACTTCAAAAAGACTGTAACCCTGCATTTTAACCCCCCAGTGTACTCTCGTCCCCATGTCTCAGTTATCCCCCCTATAATTAAGTCTTTTTTGCTGCAAACTTCATCATTTTAGTGACCATCCCCCTTTTTTGAGCCCCAACTTGTCAAAGTGTAAACCAAATTTGTATACACTGCCAAAACTTAGGGATTTTTGGGGTTTTTTATAAAAATTCAGGATGAACTAAAATTTCTTGGGTTTTATTTCAATGCACAATGAGATATCTTAAACTTTAAAACACATGTCCAAATGTTCAATATTTTTTTACTTTTTGTCTGACTCTAAAATGGGCTTAATGACAAAATTTACAACGGTGTTTGATCACTGAAAACACATAAAAAATTTGATCAATTTAAATTTGGGGTTTAAATAGTTTCCCTTTTCATTTTCGTTTCAAATTTTAACATCTGGACCCAAAACAACACCATACAATTGATCAAAAATACCCACCTCCTTCAAGCAGGAGTACCAAGTATCACCCGAATTTGCAACAAATCAGAAGACGGAAAATCACAGAAAGACAAAGAAGTGGGTTCTGTCAGGGGCTGGGCGGCGTCGCTACGAGCCAATGTTCTGTGCACTATAGCGAACCCCCCCCCTGATAAATTTTGCGGGACTCTTGAGTGACAAATCCACCACTCCGGGCCGGGGGGTGGACCCGCCAAAGGGAGGAAACCCCCGGGGGCCCAATCAGGGAATGGGGGGTATCGGGAATCCCATTAAACTCCTATAGCTGATCTTCCCTGCAAAAATTTCCGGTGCCTTTTGTCCTTGTGCAAAAGCTTATTGCTTGCTCATCCGTGTACCTGACCTCGGGGTTGTTTTTTCCCGACCCTGTTTTCTTCCGTTTTTTTAGCTCGCACCCGTTCGGTTTTTTACCTCGGGTTGTTTATGTTTATCCCCCGGTTCTGATTTGCTTGGGGTTCCGATTTGGTTTTTTCCCAGACTGTCTGATATTCTACCCCCTGCGCCACTTATAGCGAGGGGGCTGTCGCCCAGTTCTGTTGCCCCCTGGGGACACATGGCAGGCAGGGAAGTGGCTGGGTTCCAGTCGGGCCCCCGTACCTCCCTTGCGTGACATTACGCAGTGAAACCCTTTTTGCTCTAAAAAACCCCCCTGAACCCCCTGACAGCTCTGGGAGGCGATACAGGGCTTACCCCGCTATAGGGCGTTGCGGGTACAACAGCAAGAGATTTCCCGAGTCCTAATGTCCCCGCACTATCTTCCC
>JAODAL010037919.1:0-39825 GCA_025379985.1 Phyllomedusa bahiana | reverse complement strand
GGACCCCCCGGGTTAAAAAACAAAACTCAGCACTTTCCTTCCACCCCACCCAAATAGGGGTTTAAAATTTCGGGGAAAAGGGGAAAACCTTGTGTTTTGATAAAACTGAAACACCCTGTTTGCGTTCTTCCCCTTTCCCCATAACCTGTCACGGGGGGAACAAAAAATCAGCAACGTGACACAAGTTTGGGGGCCAAGTGGGCTAGCGGCGCAGCGGGCCAAAGGTGGCAGAACCTATTTGGGGGGGCCCCCCTTTTGGGAAATCTTTGTTTACCACCTCCCCCCCAAGCTTTCCCAATTTAGGGCCCACATCCAACACACGGGAGATCGGGGGCCTTTAAGATCATGGTGAACAAAAAAATCTGCATTAAACCCCGTGTTTTTTTATATGTTTTTTCCGGACCCAATAATTTTCGGGGTTACCCAAAATTTGGACAAGGGCCCCGAGCGGGGCTCGTCACCCCTTTAGAGGTGTTGTTTGCCCAGCGCCAGCGTCATACCCTTAGGGCCCTTTTCAGCAGAAATCCCCGGATGATTTTTGGGGGCCCAAATTTTCCCGAGGTCCCCGGGATTTTTTGCCCCTTTTTCATCCCCTTTCCTTTTCCAAACAGAAATGGTCCTTTTTAAAAATTTTTTTTTTAAAATGATCATTTCTTACTGCAATTTTTATTCTCTTTTTTTCCAAAAGTTTCCCTTTTGCTGGTTTTTTTTCCCCCGTGAGGAGGGCGTAAAAGCACCAAGGTTTCATGACAAACCGTATTCCATTTCTCAAATTTATCTTTTAAAAAGGGTTTTTGCTTTAATTTTTTGGGGCATGTTTTCTGTGAATAAAAGCTATTTTAAATTTTGGTCCTTTGGAACAGAAAATTGGGTTTTTTTTTTTTTTTTTTTTTTTAAAATGGCATTTTCCCCTCAAATTTTTTTTAAAAGTGGCCCGAGAAGGTTTATATTTATAATTTTTTGGGGGCATGTTTGCTATGGGATTTCCAATAATCATGGTCCTTTTGGAACGAAATGTGGCTTTTAAGTGGCATTTTCTCCCTCCCCCAATTTTTTAAATTTGTGGGCCCCGAGAAGTCATATTTTAAATTTTTTGGGGGAATTTTGCTATGAGATCCCGCAAAAAAATCAAGGGGCCTTTGGAACAGAAATGTTTGGGTTCAAAATGGGGGGGGGGATTTTTTTCCCCCAATTTTAAAATTTTTTTAAAATGGCTGAGAATCATAATTTATAATTTTTTGGGGGGCATTTTTGCTGTGGATACAGCAATAACCATGGTTTCCCTTTGGGAACCCGGAAAAATTTGGCCCTTTTTAAGGGGGCTTTTCTCCCTCACAAATTTTTAATTTGGCTGGGGAAGTCATATTTATAATTTTTTTTGGGGCTGTAAACTTTTTGGAGAACAGCAATAATCATGGTCCTTTGAAACAAAAAATTGGCTTTTAAGTGGATTTTCTCCCCTCACAATTTTTTTAAAAGTGGCTGAAAAAAGTCATATTTTTAATTTTTTGGGGGCCCTTTTAGCTGTGAGGGTTAAACAATAATCATGGTCCTTTGGTACAAAATGGGCTTTTTTAAATGGGGGATTTCTCCCTCACAATTTTTTAAAAGTGGTGAGAAGTCAATTTTTTATAATTTTTTGGGGGTTTTAAATGTTAGATATGCAATAACATTTGGCCTTTTTAAACAGAAATGTGGCTTTTAAGTGGCCCTTTCCCCCCTCACAATTTTTTTAAAAGTGGCTGGGGAAGTCCTTTTTTATAAATTTTTTGGGGGTATGTAGCTGTGAGAAAGCGAAAAAAAAATGGCCCTTTTGGAACAGAAATGTGGCTTTTAATGGCATTTCTCCCTCACAATTTTTAAATAGGGGCTGAGATGCAATTTAAATTTTTTGGGTCATCTGCTTTAAAATCAGCAATACTATGGGTCCTATTAAAAAAAAATGTTGTTTCAACAACATTGGTTCCTCACAATTGTCCAAAGGGGTCAAGGGTCATGTTTGAATTTTTGGGGTTTTTTGCTTTGAAATCCCAAATACTACAGCCCTTTTTAAAAAAAAAATTTTTTTTCTAAAGACATTTGTTTTTCAAATTGCCCAAATGTAAAGGGGTCATTTTTTGGGAATTTTTTTGGGGGCATTTTGCTTTTGAATTGCACTAAACTACAGGCCCTTTTATAAAAAAATGTTGTTTCAACAGAATTTTTTCTTCACAATTTTGTCCAAAGGGCTCAAAGGTCATGTTTGAATTTTTGGGGATTTTGCTTTGAAATACATACTACAGGTCCTATTATAAAAAAATGTTTTTTCTAACAGACATTTGTTCTTCACAATTGGGTCAAAGTGGTAAAGGGTGATGGGCTGCAGAAACAGGAATGGGTAGGACAATGTTAAGGACACTTTTTGAAAAAATGACTTGTTTTTGCAAATCTTTAACATACTATCAATCCCGGATTGAGACAACCCTTTTAAATACAATTAAAAAAAAGAGAAACAAAGACATGGTGGATTCACCCTTTTTTAAAAAAATTGTTTTCTAGAATTAAACACTAAAAACTTGCATTACAAAATAGCGGGAAAAAAAATTTCATCTGAATTTACAAGGGAGGTACAGGAAAACCTGACCAATGTAGGTTATTCAGGGGGACATGGAGTATGGGCATGGACAGAGAAAAAGTCAGAGACAATTTCCCCAGCACTTGATAAAAGGGAAAAAAAATATGCCAGAAAAGGGGGCACCTGGGTGGAACGGGAGCATTAACCACCGTACCAAGTAAGCTAAAATTGTCCACCTCATACGGAGGGGCAAGCGTACTCAGGTTTTGCTTTTAAAGAGGAAGGCTGAGTTCTCACCATTTTCGCCCCCAAACTCTGTTTCAGCACGACATTTTTTCTTGCTGCTCATCAGGGCTTTAACCTGCTGTTAATAATGACACGCCAGCCTGGCTACCGACCACTGTAACTCCGGGCCCGGGGATCTGTGGCACAGGACAGTATATCAATGTCCAGTTTAACTAAAAGGGGGTTGAAAGACCCTTTTTTCCCCCATTTTTAAATTTGGGGGTCGAAGGTTTTTAAAGGATATGGTTTTTCCCGGACAGGGATATCATTGTCCCCGTTCAATAAAATGGTTGTTGAAAAGACCCTTTTTCCGGGACTTTTTTAACTGTGGGTCAAAAGGTTTTTTGGGCATTTTCGGTACAGAAAGATATGTTATGTCCATGAAATAAAATGGGGGTTCAAAGACCCTTTTCCCCGGGACTTTTTAATCGGGGTCATGCAGGTTTGGGGGTATGCTTTTGGCCCAGGGCAGGGAAGTCAATGTCCCGTGAAATAAAATAGTGGTTGAAAGACTCCTTTTTCCGGGACTTTTAAATGTGGGGGCAGCAGGTTTGGGGCTCTGCGCTTCCGGGCAGGGATATTCAATTCCCCTTCAATAAAATGATGGGGGGGGGGGGGGGGGGTTTAAATAATTGCCTTCTGGCACTTTTTAATTTGTGGGTATGAGGTTTAAGGGGCATGCTGTGGTAAAACAGGGATATGAATGGTGTGTGACTTTTTTTTTGGGCTTTTATAGCCTAAGTGTTGTGCCTAAATGGCGGTATCCATTTTTACTGTTGGCTGTTTTAAATTTCCCGTTTTCCAGCCCCGTTTTTGGGGTTTAAAAATGAAGGGGTTGTTGCTCTCCCAAGACTTTTTGGTCATCGCCCTAATCGACGCCACTATCGAAAAACCTTAAAGATGGGGGCCGCTATCGACATTGCCCGATGTCGATACCAACGTAATCGCTCAACTCTATTTAATAAAAGTGAAAAACCAAAAATCAACTAAAGAATTCCCTGAACTTATTCAAGTTTTTTAAGTGGGAAAAAATTCATGTTTTCAATATAATTAAAAAAAAATAAGTTTTAAAAATTCAAATTTTTTTTTTCTTCTCCCGAGTCAATTTTTTTCTGATTATAAAGAGCTAACATTTTTATATCTATAATCTAATTCAGTTTCATTTTGAAAACGCAAATTTAAAAGGGGCTCTTGAAGTTGATAGGGTTACTCATTTATAATGAAAAGGGAAAACTCTCCTTAAGGGGAAACACCGAACGAACGGCTTTTAGAGTTTTTGTTTTGCCTTTTTTTCCCTCTACTTAGCACTGCATATCACAAGGCATTTTGGGGAAAGGGCTGAGAAGCCCCCGCACCCTCTGTGGTTTAACAAATCCTCATTTGCTTTTGACCCACCCCAGTCTTGAGAAAGCAAAAAGGGTTTTTTTTGCGAAGCCAGTATCCTCACTGCAGACAACGTGTTTTTGGGATTTTTGTCCCCTTTGTGAGAGCAAGAAGATACGGGTGCTGTGTGGGAGGGATCGGTAGCTCAGGGAAAGGGGAAAATCTTCCTTAAGGAGAGCACCGAACGAACGGCTTGTAGAGTTTTTGTTTTGCCTTTTCGCCCTCTACTTAGCATCTGCATAATGGAATTATATGTGTAAGTCAAATATAATTTTCCTTTCTCTAAAATAAACTCATATTAGTAATAAATGACATAATAACAACCTATTATATTTTATTATATTATATATTAATATATTATATATTATATATTAATATTATTATATTATATTTTTCAACAGTTTATAAAATACAGTTACAAGTCCTGTCAAAACTTATGGAATCAGCACACTAGGGTAGGTTCACACTGCGAGGCATATTTTGGCACGTAATTGCACTTCAATACGCCCAAAGTGCTCCCCGCAATCATGGTAATTCATAGCTCTCATAGAGAGCTATGAATTACGCTCATCTTCCTCGGCGTACAATACATGCTTATTATACTTCGGGAGAAAGAAGGGACATGTCACTTCTTCCCAGCATTTACACATCGTGGATAACAGAAGTGAATGGGGACAGACCCCCCGCACTTTAGAAGTACGCGCTGGCAGGCGTGTACTGCTAAAACACCTAGCGTCATGTGGCGTGTACAGTACGCGCTGCAATCCACCGTGTGGCCCTTATAGAAAGTACAACTGATACTTAATTCCCAGAATGCTGAGCTGTAAAAACAAACAAACTTTATTTTGTGTATTATCATTGATTTTTGTACTTGCCACAATAACTATACTACTTAAACCCAATAGTAATAATAATAATTATTATTATTTCTATAGTTTATTTATGCTGAATAGCGTAAATAAACAAATGCTACTATTGACCTTGTTCTAGATTATAATTAAACCCCAATACAGACAAAAAAAAGCACACAAACAATTAAAAGGGTTTTCCTATGTAAGACATTTGTGGCATGTCAGCAGGATATGTCATCCATGTGAGATGGGTGTGGGTCCCAGTTCTGCACCTCTCTTGCGAAGGGCCCGAAGAAGGAAAAGGAGGAAGCCAGCTTCATATCCAGATCAGGGTATGAAGTTTAAAAAATTTTAATCTTATTTAAATGAAAAAGTTTTGTGTTTATATCCACAGAGATGTACAAACAAACATGCAGTGTGCAGACACGTGACTCGTTTCGGAATAAGTCCTTCGTCTCTGTGTGTGACTAAGGATTTGTTTGTACGGTGTCTATTTGGATATAGGCTCTGGAATTGAAGCTGGCTCCCTCCTTTTCCTTCTGCGCTGGACTCGCTTGATTGTACCGTGCCTCCTCCACCCAAGCAGGGCAGAAAGTAACCGCTTCAGCTGATATTGTTCAATATACTTATCTGGAGAAGGGCTCCTGAATGAAAGAGATTTTGAATGAAAAGGTGGACAGAACTGACTGTGAAATCAGTGAGAGAGTTTTCAGCAGCTTTCCATCCAAACGAATACTTTTAAGGCTTGTTTTTTTAGAAAGGTGTGGGTCTCAGAGGTGGGACCTGCCTCTTTCTTACATTGATGGCATCCTATCAATATACCATTAATGTCTGATGGGACAACCCCTTTAATGTAACAAGACGATAAATTTTTTTTATGAGAACATACATATTCAAATAAATATCAAGAATGCTGAAAAAAACACATATAGACAGTAATTTCTGAAACATAGCCACATGAAAAGTGTCCAGGATAACAGTGTGTTATAGATAAGCATGGCTATAATATGAATACACCATAAAGTACAAAACATTCTCAGTTCGTACATAGAATATTCATTAAAGGAAAAAAAAAATTATACTTACCTACCTGTCCCCCACTGATGCCACTCTGGAGCTCCCCGGCAATATGCTCCTTTTCACTTCTGGGCTCTTGTCCTGACACACAGGAAAGGCTTGGGCTCTAACATAAGTGAATGGATCGTGAGCTTCTTCTGTGTGTTGGCTTCACGGAGAGGGGTGTCCGGTAAATCATGCTTGCAGTGAATCAGATGGCAGGCTTTCAATTTCCTTAAAAACACTTTTTTTTATGTCAACATGATATAAAAATATATATGGCTGGGGGTAGTAAACACGACTCAAATATGAAAAACATGCACAGACGCGCTTCGATTGTGCTTAGCACAGTGAAAAAGATTTGCTAAAATCGAAACGCATCTGTGCATGTTTTTCATATTTGAGTTGTGTTTACTACCCCCTGCCATATATATTTTTATATAATGAAATAAACAAAAGTCTTTTTAAGGAAATTGAAAGCCTGCCATCTGATTTACTGCAAGCGTGATCTGCCGGACACACCTTTCCTTTCCGTGAAGTTTGCTGTTGTCTGCCTACTAAGGAGTTATCTAGGCGTCCAAGCACCGCTATCACCCAACTTGGGACTGCAATATGTAAGTGAGCTGTTTTCCAATTCTTTTGATTATCTCCTTTGTGTTGGGATGAGGACATGAAGAGGAGTGGAAATGAAGGAAGCGGAGTGGAGTAGATCGATGATGAGTTCCGGAGTGGCAGCCACACGGTACAGGTAGATAAATATATATATTTTTATTGCCCTTTCTTTTCCCACTTAAACATAGTTTTTCTTTAGTCAGGTGAACAACTCTTTTACTATGTTCATGTGCATAAGCATAGTTGATAAAAAGTTATCTTAAACCATCAATATAGAAAAATTGCAGCAAAACAATTATATAACACCATTAGGGTATAGATATCAGCTTCCTGAAAAGAAAAATCCCAGTTGAAAGACATACTTTATTAAGTTAATGTTAAAATATAAATCAACCCCACAAAAAGTATACCTAAAGATAATAATAAAAATAACATAAAGCAAAGCAACTTGGACATCACCATCATAATATGATGCAGGATAACTCACAATACCAGGTGTCACACAATGGCGCTCAGGACTACGAAGACAGACACTTAGCAGTAAGTACTAGAACCAATGGCATTCTTTATTTCAAAGCAAGGAGCTTACTCTGTTCTCTAACTGACAAAGCAGTCAAACACACTCTCCTCTCACCTCCACCTGTTTAATATTCAGCAGCAGGTGAACTGACTCCTCCCCTTCCCTGGGTTATATTCAACAGGTGAACAGTTTCCTCTCCCTCCCTCCCTTCCCTAGCTTGTCAGTTATCTGGCAGTTGGGAACCAAACTGGATGGAATCAATTCTGTGGAAAGCTAGAGAAGTATTTAGAATGTGGCAGAAGTCCCCAGCTCTGGAAACTTCTAGAAGTTTATATCAGTGACTATAGAACATGTTTCTGGGAAACAGGGGGGTAAAAATGAACAGTGACGTTCTGACGTGGCTTTGAGGGACCTGTATGTTAGATGCCCCCATAAATTTCCATATCCCCATAAACTACTTAATTTAAGAAACTTAAAGTATTTACAAAAGTGTTTAGGAAGTTTGTAAACCCTTTAGGTATTTCACAGGAATTAAAGCAAAGTGGAGGTGAAATTTCAAAATTTCACTTTTTTTTTACAGATTTTCATCCACTATTTACAGGAACAGGGTAGATGAGACCAGGGAAATGAAAGTTAATATTGATTGCCCAGATTGTGCTGTTTTTAGAGATACTCCATATGTGGCCCTAATGCACTATTTGGCTCAACCACAAGCCCCAGAATAGGAGGAGCACCTACTGGACTCTGAAGTCTCATTTTTATTACGATTTTCTGTAGGCACCATTTCAGGTATGAAGACAACCTAAGGTGTCTTAATAAACATCCCTAAGAAGACCCATATTGGAAATTCCCCCCTTTATGGAATATTTCCAGGGGTGTAGTGAGTATATTATATTTACTATTTTGCCATAGGCAAACTTAAACTCTATCAGTTCTCTATCTATTAAACACTAAAACGTAACTTTTATTATATCTAACTCTTAACCTCTATACACACTATTTAAAAACCTGATCTCTATCCTCATCATTTAACCCTTTTTGCTTCTGAAAGAGGGAATAACTCCCTTTCTATCATCAAGTCTGGTGGAACCCCACCTATTAACAGGAGAGCCTTATATCTATAGCAAAGTACTAGCTTCAGTAAGGGATCCCAAGCCAACTACTTGGGCAGTCGTCCCTAATCTCATAGACACAGAACAAATAAGGCCCCCTTGTGACACCGTCTGCAGCAGGTGACACTTGTAGACAGAGGTGAGAGATCACAATTTAAAATGTCATGCCTGACCTCGCCGACATGTTTCGCCAGCTAACCTGGCTTTATCAAGGCTTAGAGGTCCCTTACTGAAGCTAGTACTTTGCTATAGATATAAGGCTCTCCTGTTAATAGGTGGGGTTCCACCAGACTTGATGATAGAAAGGGAGTTATTCCCTCTTTCAGAAGCAAAAAGGGTTAAATGATGAGGATAGAGATCAGGTTTTTAAATAGTGTGTATAGAGGTTAAGAGTTAGATATAATAAAAATTACGTTTTAGTGTTTAATAGATAGAGAACTGATAGAGTTTAAGTTTGCCTATGGCAAAATAGTAAATATAGTGATCAAAAGTCACTCTGCTCTCTTGCGAGATTCCCAATTTTTTGGAGATTATGTGACTAGTGAGTATATTGACCCCACAAGTGTTTCACAAATATTTTTAGTGTTAGGCGGTGAAAATGAAAAAATGTATTCTTTTCCAACAATCTACAATTTTAGTTGAAAATGTTTAATTTTTACAAGGAACCCTGAAAAAAGGCACCCCAAATTTTGTTACACAATTTCTTCCAAGTTCGATTGTACCCTATGTATGGGTGTAAACTGCTGTTTGGACACATGGCAGGATGTACAATGGAGGGAGCACTATTTGACTTTTGGAACTCAGATTTTGGTGAGTATTATATGTCATTTGCAAAGCCCCCAAAATGCCAGAACAGGTGAAACCTTCCAGAAGTCGCCCCATTTTGGATTCAAAAACGCTCGTGGATCTCATCTAGGGCTGTATTGTGCATTTTGGGCACACAGGTGTTCCACAATTTTTTTTGCATTGGGCCATGAAAATGGGGAAGAGGGAACGTAGCTATGTCATGGTTTTTTGGGCTTCAATTTTACAGCGTTTGCCATGTGGCATAAATAACATAAATTTACTATGCGGTTGGTACAACTACAAGAAAATAAATTTTATACAGTTTTTTTATGTTTTATTATTTATACACAATAGAAATCATTTCATAAAAAATTGTGTTTTTATGTTGTCATGGTCTGATAGTCATAACCTTTTTATTTTTCTATATATAAAGCTGATTATAAGCTTATTTTTTGCTGGATGAGCGGACATTTTTATTACACAATTATGGGGTATATATAATGCCTTGATCACTTTTTATAAAGGTTTTTGTGGGCCATTTTGAACAAAATACAGCAATCCTGGTAGTGTTTTTTATTTTTATTTTTTACAGACATCACTGTGTAGTATAATTGACATGTAAAATTTACTCAGCAGGTCAATGCGATTACAGCGATACCCAATTTGTATATTTTGTTTATACTTTACTACTTGTACACAAAACACTTTTATTCAAAAAAGAAAACACGTTTTTTCGCCATAGTCTGAGACCCATACATTTTTTATTTTTCTGTGTATGGAAATGTGTAGGGGCGTGTTTATTGCGGGATGAGTTGAAGTTTTTATTGGTATCATTCTTGGGAGAACAAGGCTTTTTGATCGCTTTTAAATCCGTTTTTTGGAAGGCAGGGTGAAGAAAATACAGCAATCCTAGTAAGTTTTTTTTTAATAAGGTTCACCGTGCAGTATACATGACAAGTCAGTTTTACTTCCTGGGTCGATACAATTATGGCGATAAACAATTTATATCAGTTTTTTTTTATGTTGAAGCGCTTTAAAAAAAACAAAAGTATTTTTATTGTGTAAAACAATATTGATGCATCGCTGTCTTCTGATAGCCATAACTTTTTAATCTTTCCGTATACAGACCTATGCAAGAGCTTTTTTTTTGTGGGATGAACTGATGTTTTTATTGGCACCCCTTTGGTGATTATATGGGTTTTTCATCGCTTTTTATTCCATTTTATGTGCTGCAGGATGAACAAATATCCCAATTCTGTGATTTTTTTTAAATTTTCTTTGTACGTGACAGATTTATAGGGCAGATCGATACACATGAGGCAATACCAAATATAATTACTTTATTTATTGTTCATCTTTTTTGGGGCGATTGGCGTTTGTAAGGGAAAAAGGGCGGTGTACCTTTTTTAGATTTTATTTTTCATGTTTGTGTTTTACTTTTTTACCTTTTTTACTTTTCCCCATAGGGGATTTGTATCAGTGATTCTCAGATCACTGATACAATAGAGATCAGTACAGAGCAAAACTGCTCTATACTGGTCTCTATGGCAACTGTCACTCACCATGCCAGGTAATGCCCACATTGCATTGAGGGGCATGGTAACGTCACAGACAGCCCGCACGTGTTTCTTACAAAACTCCTGGGCTGTCAAGTACACACAGCAGCAGCGATCATGGCTGCTGCACCGACGAAAAGCAGGAGGAGGTAGCTCTGGCGATCGTAATAGATCGGCACAGCTGAGTGGTTAATCACTCTTTGGCCGCAGGTGATGCGGCATGAGGGCAGCGGTAATATACTGCTGGTCCCATGTTTCAATAGTGCAGGGCTCACTTGTGAGCCTGCACGATGTGCAGGACATTCCGGTACGTCCATTTGCGGGAAGGCACTTAGTGCGTACCAGTATGTCCCATGTTGGGAAGGGGTTAATAAAGTGTGTCTTTTAACTGGGTTTTTTCTTTTCAGTGAACCAACATTGCATAAACCATAAGGTTAAACCATAAGTTTAACTTGACAGCGATAGCACAGCTTTAGATATTATCTGCTCTTAGTTCACAGAAGCCATTGAAAAGCATTTAATCCTGTGGCAGGATTTCATGGTGCATCATCTGTGAAGTTTACCTTTGCTGCATATGTGCAAAAGCTTAGTATGGAGGTTTAAACATTTTGAGGTTTCCATTTTATTAATTTAATATTCAGAAGTACTGTGATTTTTGTTTTAGACTTTTTCATTTATACCTCCAGTTTTTACACCAGTGTGTATTTCAGTTGTGGAATATGCTATCTACATTATAGAGGTATTCTTCCATTAAAAACTTTGCTTTAAGTGAAGAATATGCTGTCCTGTGAAGGCACCACATGGTAGCACACATTGCTCACAGGTTCACTGCATATCTGTTGCTACTCCATGTGCTCCAATACTGTGTACATGCTTCACGTAAGTTTTTGCATTTTTATACAGTACTATGCAAAGGGGTTAAAATATTCTGCAAAGTAAGAATTCTTTCAAAAATAGAACTGTCAAACATTTATTTTCTACTAATTATCATAATGCTAATGAATAAAAGAGAAATCAAAATGAAATCACAATTTGGTGTCCCCACCTTTAGCCTTTATAACAGCATCAGTTCTTTTATGTATTTGTTCACAGTTTTTCAAAAAACTCGGCAGGGAGTTTGTTCCGAACATCTTGGAAAACGAAGCTCAGATCTTCTGTGGATGCAGCTGCTCAGAACCTTCTGTATCTTCATGTAATCCCAGACAGACTCAATAATGCTGGGATTAGGACTGTGTGAAGGTTCCTGTTTTGTAAGCAATGGCAAAGGATGGTCACACCAAGTATTGATGTGATTTAGTTTCTTGTTTGTTTATTCAGTTTCCATTTTGTTAATTGTTAAAAATTAAGAGCCACATGTATGAAAACTGTCTTGCAGCGAGCGGACGTGCGCTCAGCCCGGTCTCCTGGCATCTCTACTTTGGAATCCAGTAGAAGTCTGATTCGGACTCTGAATATTGCATCGAACTGCGATATGCAACACCAAATTACTTAAGTATCCATTTACTTTTATCTACTGTACTGTATATCATGAGGCTGTGTTACATATGTTTTAAAGCCGAAGATAGATTAATAAAGATGTGTTTTAACTTATCGGCCGGTTTTCAGTTGTGCATGCCCTAACTATAAACATATCTTACTTTGCAGCATTTCTTCCACACCTGCTTGAAACTCTTACACAGTACTATCCCTGCCTAACACTTGCAGCATGCCCTTAAATCTTCAGATTTTCCACAACATGTACACTTAGTTTGGTTGAACCTCATTAAAATGCATTGTAATGTAGTTAAGTTTTGGTCTTTGATGCAAATTCAAGAGTCTCAATACCTTCAAGGTATATTCATATGTAGCAAATTTGTTGCAGGAATTACTTAAAGGGGTTGTTTCACCATGTAGTTTCACTAGCCCAAAGCGGTTTTCATTTCTGCAGGCTTTTCTTTCCTTCCTGGTTATGCTGCTGCTGATTCTACAGCAGAAAATTGTTTATCAGCTCTATTAGATACAGCTCTTCTAATTGCTCTGAACACAGATTTTAACTATAGTTTTGTTTAGTTTAAAGGGGATTTGCCAGGATGCAAGTTTCTTACCTTCCTTATCAGCACAGGGAGAATGTCAACAAATCACGAGTCATGAAGGCTGCAGGCTGAGAGGGAGGGGGTGAGTAAGGTGTGAGGAATAAGGGAGCGTCTCAAAACTGAAGTGAAATAATAAACAGTACAACAGTGGATTCTCAATACAGCAAGACACAGCCTCATAGACTGCACTTTCTATCCAGTGCCTTAAAAGCTCATTCATTTTGCCTGTCATCAGATAAGAAGTGTTTCACGCAAGCGCGGCCTGTCAGCTCCTGGGTCGTGTCTAGTGGAAGCTTTCAGGTAACTAAGGGGGATTTAGAAATGCTGTAGCTCTAAGAGTCATCACTTTTTGTAATCACATATATTTAGAAAAGTGATTAAATACCCATTTTAGAGGATCCCACGTCAACATTACATGGTGGCAAAACCCCTTTAAGTTCTTTGCAATAATTACACTGGCGTCCTGTGTGCTGTGCCAACCTGTGTGAATAACATCTACCCAGGGCCGTTCCTAAACTAAATTGCACTCAGGGTGAGGTAAAGGAATTCCCCCCTCCCCCGTAACATAATGCGCCACGATGCGACATATTGCAAAACCATAAACCAAATGCAAGATATACAAAAATCTTGAACACAATATGCTGCCTATAAAACGACAAAATAATAGTTATACAGATACCAAATATAAAACTGCTACATGAAACCATAAACCCAGGCTAATAGTACCAATGTCCTACTAAGACCACATATCACCAGCACATAGTGACTGAATAATACCTCCAACCCAAGACCACATAACACTACTACATAGTGACTGAATAATACAAACTGACCATTACTGAATACAAACCATTATACTACAACCAATATTACTGTCATACAGAGATGGATACCAATTGTACATAGGCTCTGCAGACATATAAGTGATTACAGTAAAGTTATATCTAGTGACTCACAGGAGACGTCTCTGAAGAGCTGTTTTCTTTCTCTTCTCCATCTGTCCCAGACTTCATGACAACTCTTCACTGTAGAATTTACAAAACAAACATCTTAGATTTATCAAATTTAGCAGCACTTCTCTACCAATTCCTATCTCTATGCAAACTCCCCATCTATAGCACCTCACATGGTAGCCATGTAATATGCCCCCTGGTAGCCATGTAGTAGCCCCTGTAGCAGATAGTAGTCCGTAGCAGGGAGTTATATTTCCCCAGGTAGCAAATGTTGCCCCGTATAGCCAGGTTTGTTGCCCTGTAGCCTGATTTGTAGCCCCTGTAGCCATGTAATACCCCCCTCCATTGCCAGGTAGTTGCCTCTGTAGCCATGTAACACCCCTCCCCATTGCCAGGTAGTTGCCCCTCTAGCCATGTAATACCCCCCATATCCAGATAGTTGCCCCTGTAGCCATGTTATCCCCCCCAATGCCAGGTAGTTGCCCCTGTAGGAATGTCCCCCCCCCCAATGCCCGGTTGTTGCTGCAGCCATGTCCCCCCCCCCAATGCCAGGTAGTTACCGCTGTAGCTATGTTCCCCCCCCCCCAATGCCAGGTAGTTGCCCCTGTAGCCATTTTATCCCACTACAATGCCAGGTAGTTGCCCCTGTAGCAATGTTATCCCCCCACCAATGCCAGGTAGTTGCCCTGTAGCCATGTTCCCCCCATTGCCAGGTAGTTTTCCTTGTAGCCATGTTTCCCCCAATGCCAGGAAGTTGCCCTGTAGCTATGCCCCCCCAACGCCAGGTAGTTGCCCCTGTAGCTATGTTCACCCCCCTCATGGCCAGGTAGTTGCCCCTGTAGCCATGTAACACCCCTCCTATTGTCAGGTAGTTGCCCCTGTGGCCATATTATCCCTCCTAATGCCAGGTAGTTGCCCCTGTAGCCATGTTATCCCCCACGATGCCAGGTAGTTGCCCCTGTAGCATTGTTTCCCCCTCGCCAATGCCAAGCAGTTGCCCCTGTAGCCATGTCCCCCGTCCCCAATGCCAGGTAGTTGCCCCTGTAGGCAGGTTTCTCCCCCAAAGTCAGGTAATTGCCCCTGTAGCCAGGTTTCCTCTCCATGCCAGGTAGTTGCCCCTGTAGCCAATGCCCCCCAAGGCCAGGTAGTTGCCCCTGTAGCCATGTTATCCCTCCCAATGCCAGGTAGTTGCCCCTGTAGCCATGTTATCCCCCCCAATGCCATGTAGTTGCCCCCTATAGCTAATAATAATAAAATAAAAAACTTACTCACCTCCATAGGATCTCTGCAGTGCGGCCAGATCCGGGAGCCGGGGTTCAGTGTTAGCGGCGTCACGTCATCATGCCGCTTACACCCAATGTTGCAGGGGCCGCAGTGTAGGCCGTGCGCCCCCTGCGAAGCTGTGTATGTACAGCACTCACTAAGTGCTGATACATACAAGGTAGGAGGCAGGAGGGGAACCATCCGTCCTGCTGCCTCCCTTTACCAGCAGCTGCACAGCGAGCATTCGCTGTGCAGCTGCTGACTGGCTCTGCGTGGCCGTCTTACAACGGACGTGCGGAATCAGAGGCCGATCCACGGGCGGGCGAGGCGGGCGGCCGCAGCGCCCACCTCGGGTGAGTGGAGCCTCGATGCCCTGGGCGATCGCTCGCCTCTTCCACCCCTAGGAACGGCCCTGTATCTACCTTATCTCCTCAACAAAGCCAAACAAATAAAGCAACATACTTGGAAAAAACCTCTTCATTTACTGTTTACATGTGTTGAAAGCTAATCTTTGTAGTGAGACAGTTTTAAATATTAGAAGTCGGTAGTTACTTTAAGGGTATGTTCACACGGCGTTTTTGGAACCATTTTGGATCCGTGTTGGATCCGAAAATCAGATCCAAAAATGCTGCAGCAATCCGATTTCAAACAGATCCAACACGTATCCAACACGCAGCTGCGTGTTTGGATGCGTGTTGGATGCAGCTGGATTGCACTCTATCATTTTAGATAGGGCTCCTACTGCGTCTTTCGGACCAAGAATTGACATGTCAATTTTTGGAACAGATCCGAAAGACACAATGAGATACGCATCAGCGATCACTTGTGTGAACGCCATGCATGTTTCTAATAAAAGGCTATGTAAATCACACTGCTATTTATTCAATACGCATTTGGATCCATTTGTTGTCCAACAAACAGATCAAAATACGTATCGAAAAGCGTATGTTCACATGAAGTAAAACACACCGTGTGAACATACCCTAACAAGCATATGGATTTCTGCAAGCTTCTTTCATATGAATGTGACAGTTGTAGAATAGTCTGTAATAAATCTACTATGTGTAGACATACACTTAAGGAGACATGTATAAAATCTGGCACCAACAAACCTGTTTCAAATTGCTTTAGGTAAGTGTAGAAGGTGCTAATATATACAAAGGTGTCTGACAGCACTTTATACATGTGTTCCGTTCTAAGGCAAAATTTGTCTCAGCCATACCACTCTGAAACTGGTATGGATTTGTATGACAGTTAGGGCATGAAAAACCGTCCGCAAACGAGGACGTCTGAAAAACCGTCCGCAAACGAGGACAACGGGCTCCTATGGAAAACCGTGCAGTAGTCCCCACTGCACGGGTTTTCCGCCTGGCGGTTTTTCTGCCCGCGGGCCGCCTGAAGAACATTCAACATACACATTCATCCGTCCGTTTTCCAGACATAATATGTGAAAATGAATGAGAGAGGGAGAAAAGCGGAGAAAAGCCGTCCTCCCCGCGGCCGTGTGCACGGCAAAAAAAACGGACACATACCGGTCGGATAAACCGACCAGTATTTGTCCATTGTCATGTTAACGGGCCCTTATGTGTCAAACTTTGGTGCAATGGTATGATACTGACGCAACACGCCCCCCACAAACTTGGCGCCTTCAAAAGTGTTGTGTCTTATGTACAGGTTTACAACTGTCCTTAAATCTGTCGGCCAGGGCTATGACAAAACTGACGCAGTGCTGTTCTTACATATCGCCTTTAGAGAGGCAGGGACTGTGTAAATACCATAGAATTTTATGCATATTTTTATTAGTTTGAGTTATTTCTACTTGTTAAAGGGTTTGTCTCACTACATTGATTCATCTCACCTCAGTTCTGTCTTATTGGTTTCATTTTTAACTCAGGGGCGTGTTTACTGGCTTCCACTAGGCTGCAGTAGAAGCCGGGTCTGTAGATATAGCAACTAGCACTGGCAGCCTAGTAGGAAAGATTAAACAGGACTGTAGCTATAGCGACCTGAGTAGCTGATGCAGCCCATACCAGAGGGGATATCTAGGAATAGGTAGCATACTGTAAATGGACACATATTGCAAAGTGACTTGTTTTTGCAAGATCTTTAACATAAAAAGCAGCAATCCTTGTAGTGAGATAACCCCTTTAAGCTTTTAAAATAGTTTTACTGTCCTTCATTACCTCATCAGTGTATTATTTAAAACAACTTTATCCTTTGATAGTTGAGAAGGGTCGATGATTCGAAAAAGTCAGCATTTTCAATGTTTCTTCTCTAACTTTGACAGCTGAGAAAAAAATTCGTACAGCACCAACTTCTCAGCATTGAGGAGTTGAAACATGTGGGCTTAAAAATGCGTTTGTTCCAGTATGGTAATAAACAGCCATTGTTTGTGATTTGTAAGAAAGCAGCATTCATTAAAAAGACTTGTTAGAGAAACAGCTGGTTATGAAAATTCATTTTTCATTGTGTCTTGAGTCAAAACTTTGCTAGCAAATCCTATTTTTTTTAGTTGAAATAGAAAACTACTGTACTATTAATAACTGTGAAACATGATAGAACACCTGGAAGAATGTCCTGAAATGTGTAGTGTGTTTACCTACCGTGCTCCTGTTGCTTCTAGTTGTCAAGAAGCATGGAAGCAGCAGGTATATATGGTCCATCATAAACCTTGTAACCACAGCAGGAGAAGGCTTAGAAAACTATCTTTAGGGCTAATCAGCCAACTAGAAGGGCCAGTCAGCAGACCAATTAGTGAGCTTGGCTTGTTATTTAAATCTGCTTTGCCCACATCTAGGATGTATCTCGGATGTTATCTGGGTTGCCTGCTTAATTGTATTTCGGTGTTTGACCCATCTTATTTTGACTACCCTCTGAAAACCTTGGGTCCTTGGTTTTAATCCTATGCTGACTAACTAATGCTCTAACTTGACTCTCTCAGTTTTGACCCAGCTTTTGCAGATTCCGATATTGGATTTTGTTTTGACTTCCTGGGCCACATGTGTGAAACTGTTTAGGTCTAAAACTCACTCTTTTGGCCATAGTAACCTATTGGCAAAAAGTGAGTTTTAGACCTAAAAAGGTTCATACATGTGGCCCTCTGTCTTTTTGCCTCTGGGAATGTTTCTGACTACCCCTTACTAGAGATGAGCAAGCATTAAAAGGTTCTAGTTCGATTAGAACCTAGAATTTTTGTGAGTTCGGTTCAAGGTTCTATTCGTACTAGAACTCGAACTCCATTAAAGTCAATGGGAGAAGATGTTCTGGTTAATTTTTATACCTATACAGGTATAAAAGCCGTAATTACCATCCATAACAGTAAACTGGATACTTGGAACAATTTAGTGAAGAAAATTTGGCTCTAAGAGTGACAGAAAAAAATTGAGAGGCTAAAATACTTAATTCCTTTTAATGGCTAACTGCAAAGATGAGGACAGCTTGCAAGCAGGGGCATAGCTATAAGAGGTACAGCGGTAGCAGCTTCTATAGGGCCCTGTATCATGAGGGAGCCCAAGAGCCCCTTTGACACATAGGAGATTTGGAGACGGTGTGTTATACAATTACTGAACTCCCAAAACTGCAAAAACTGAACTTTTGGGCACTGAGTATGATTTAGCAAATCAAAGCACTCTGTATAATATATATCTATTTATATGAGAGTTAGGCGTTATGTGAGCCTGCAAATGTCGCCAAATAACAGTTTCTGGGTGTGGGAAAGATGCAGCCAGTAATACAAAACTCCCTAACTACTGATGTCTGTGGAGAGGAAAATGCTAACTAAGATCACTGTACAGTACAGAGAATGAGCTGAAAATGGCGTTCACAAGGCAATGCAGTGAAATATATATAACATGGTCATGTGACTTTAGAAGCCAATGTGAGCCCTACACCTCAGCAATTACGTTTTTGACACTTCCCTGTGCTCTGCACTGATTGGATGGCCGTCAAAGGTGTAGAAAGGTGATTGGATGGCCGCCAAAAGTGCAGAAAGCTGCTGAAAAAAAGAAACTGAACATAGCGTGTCGAACTAGAACTAGAACTTTACTCGAACAAACGAACAGTGAGCTGTTCGGTTCGGTTCGAGTTCTGAAAATTTGAGAAGTTCTACTAAAACTTAACTTTTCTAGAACAGTTCGATCAACACTACCTCCTACCTGTTAGTTTCCACCATTCAGCAGCCAATCTGCAGACGCAACCTGGGGATACGTAGCAGCATTGTCCAGTTTTTTTGTGGGATAAGTTGACAAATTGAATGACACGATTTTGAAGCAGTCTATTGCTTGTGAGCTGGGATGATCAAACAAATGCAATTCTTGATTTTTTTTTTCTTTGCGTTCACCTTTGGATTAAATAATATTAAAACTTTATAGATTAAATCATTATGGACCCTAAAATATACACTATATGGACATATTTTTAGGTTACAACATATTATATTTTTAACTGTGGAAGCAATGGTTATGGTTATTTTTTGTGTAAACTTTCTCTGTACTGTTTTTTTTTAATTTTATGATACATAGCCAGAGGTTACTGTACTATTATGCATTATGCATGTGACAGTCCGCCTATTAGCTTTTGTGTCCAGTAAGGCCTAATAGGATTTTGTACATGGAAGACCTGAAGGCTGTTATTTGATCTTTATCTGCCATAGCATTTAATGGAACTCTGTGATTGTTTTAATGGGACTCATAAGAAACTCATTGCCCCTGTTAACCACATAGATGTAATGGCTGGTAAAGCCATCTTGGAGTTCCTATGCTATCAGTTGAATCAGGATCCTGTGTGTACCTTAGAACTGGCTTCTTTACATGTTGTGGGCACCAGCTGAGGGTGTGAGTGGTTTCCCAGTTTTCTAGGACTGTTCTGAACAGTCCACAACACATGGCAGGTATGCTATAAATGTAGGTAAAATCAGTCCAGGTTGGGCTGGTTATAGACTATAGTCATAATTACATGATGAATTTAAAAATAAATGTTACAAATGGAAATAATTTCTGTCCATTTGAACATAGTAATAGGTATAATTACTGGTAACACTGAAAACCAATACGTAAACTGTCAGACATAACTGTTAGGATTGGTATATATTGAATTTATTTTTTAAGATAAATCTAAAAAAGTGTATATAGCAGCATGTAACTGTTTTTCCTGTCTTACGAATACTTTTTTCCTGACGTTTAATTCCCTGCTGTGATTTTACTTGATGTAAATCCAAATTTCTTTCGACCTTACAAAATTCTTCCCCAGGAGTCTAAAATGTATATATTTAATAAAACTGCTTTAAAAGCTTTGCAGTATGAATAGAATATTAGTGACATTTAAAAGCCTAACAGTGTACACTTCTTGCCTGAGTACATTAAACTTTCACAGCAAGTTTTAATTTTTTATGCATAAGCCAAACTGTATCACTTCAGATAATCACTATCTCAGATTTGTGATTGATTCTAGAAATGTCCAGACCTTGCATCTGTCATCATTCATTAGCCGGGCTCTTTTATCCCTACATTATTTTAGAAAATATAACATCAAGGTCCGTTTCATCAATACTAATATTGTTTCCTTTATAACATACTATACTTAGTTATTACAATGATATAAATGTTGTCACTCCAGGCAATTCTCTAAAATGTTTTCAGTACACTCCAGTAGCAATTCCTTTAACCCATTCCTGACAGAAGAATTTTCATTTATATCATTTACATTTTCTTCCTCCCCACGTTCCAAAACCACTAAATTTTTTTTACATTTTTGTCTACATAGCTACAGTCCTGAGTGGAAATAGATCTTGGAAGAGATCTCTATATTGAACTTTAACATATTTATACATATTTATTATGTCCCCCCCGAAACCGTCTTTTCTCTAAACTAGTGCAATTTTGACATTGCATTTTTTTTCTACAGTGTTCACTGTACAGAGAAAACTATTTTATATTTCAATAGGCCGGACTTTTATCGACATGGCAAAACAATAGTATTGCAGAAAAATGTGTGAATACAGCTTCCCCATTATACCCTGCTTAAAGGGGTTTTCTCAGTACAGGCTTTCGCAGGCATCTGATCTGTTTCTATTTCTCTATTTCTTGCAGTTTCAAATCCAAAGGTGGGTCTCTCCAACCATAAGGTGGGTCTCTCCAACCGAAAGGTGGGTCTCTCCTCCCAGTTGGTGTGTCTTCCCTCACTGAAGAGTGGTAACCTCATCACACCCCTCTATGTCCCTGCTCCCACCTGAGTCATCATCATTCTGTGTGAGCAGTTGGAGGGAGAGGATGTCACAGCTCTGCAGACCTCCTGCAATAAGCAGTTTTCATGCCTGCAGAGCTAACACCTCCCTCCACAAGCTCCTTGTAACCAGAATACCTTCATTGGTGTAAACAGTTATACATACAGTCTGAAATGGTGAAACAAATGTGAGGAATGCAAACTGCTCTACCATGTGCCTGAAAGAAGAGGGGGAGCAGACTGTATAAGGCTGTGTTATATGGGTGTGTTATATCTGGCAGCTAAAGAGTAATTACCCACATCCTTCATATAGAGCGGTCATTGTGAGAGAAGCAGAGACGAGATCAAGCAGCCTTTATTACACAGCTCAGAGGGGAGTGAGAGGAAGACAATGAGAACACAGATGGCCAGCACCTGTACATAAAGCTATCACTGGGAGAGAAGCACAGAGAAGGCAGACAATTTCACACAGCTCAGAGGGAGTGATCACAAAGAGTGCAGGACAGCCAATCACAGCACAGCACACTGAACTAAATATCAGGCAATACATCAGAGCAAAGGAGGTGTGGCCTGACCCCAGGCTGCTGAAAAGCTCTAGACACACACAGATTAGCTAATAGCTGCTATACTAAATGATTTAGCTAATACAAACCAGCCGCAAAAGTGCTTATTTTTACTGTCCCTATTATTACAGATTTCATCTACTGAAAAGAAATGTACAAAAAGTAACAAACAAATTCTGAAAATGTCACTAAGGCCCTATTCAAATAACATCTTTAATTTCCATTTAAGATGTTAAACAGATTTGGTTTTTATGACCAAAATTGTAAACAAATTTTGTCTACATCTCAGTTTTCTTAAAATATACACCAAACATCTGTTGGCATCTGTTTCCATCCATTTTTGACAAAAGATATGCATGTACATATATTTCTGTAACCATTTGTTGTAAATAAATATTTTTTAGATAAGGTTTTTTCACTATTTCACTATTGTATGCAAAAAAGTATTCAAATGTAGAGCTTCACATTTGCCTATGTTCCCAATTGACTCTCATAATTAAAAAGAAGGAACTATGTTTTTGAAAAAGAACAAAAAGTATGGCAGTCTATGCTATTGATACCTCACAAAAAATGTGTACATACATAAATGAGCCCAACATAGTCAAAAGAATGCACATTTTAAAAAAAATTTCTCCACTGTAGTATATGTATGGTCCATGATGTAAAGATAATCAATTTCAGCTTAAATGATGTCTCTGTCACATCAAGAAGACTGAAAATGCTGTTAATGATGACACTGCTGCTTGTCGGGTTCCCATTCTCATTCTGTCTTTCATCACCCAAAGCAGAATTTGCTTTTGCAAAGAAGACTTCTCTTGAAAAATGAGAAGCAGCCAGTTCATAGTCCAACCAAGGGAACAGCAGATCCATACCGTTGTTTAGGAACCAAATTTGTGTCCAGAGGAAGTTGATGAGGAGAATGGAGTAGACGGTTTTCTGTGTCCATGGTACAAGTTTATCTTTGAACAAAGCTTACTACACAGTGGTCCATAGAAAAATGTAAAATATTCAAAGTTGTCTCCTTTGTTCCCATAATAGGGGGGTGGGAGGGTCTGTAATCATAGTCCCAATGGTCATCAAGTGATTTTATGTTAACAAAATGGGGACATGTATGAACCTGGTGTCGACTCGCCAGTTCTAGCTCTATTTTGAAGAGTGTAGGATCCAACAGTATGGATGAAAGTGTCTCATGGCACTATATAAATGTGTCCCGTTCTATGTCAAAAGTAGTCTCAGTCTTGCCACTTTGAAACTGGTATGGATTTGTAGGACAAGATCTCTTCCATACTTTGGCACATTGCAGGTGCATTATACAACTCTGGTGCAACATGCCCCATAGCTTTGATGCTTTCAAGTGTTGTGTCTTGTGCAGATTATGCAATATTTTGGCATACAGTGGCTCATACATCTATAGATTGGCTCAAAGCACGGCAAAAAATGGCGCACCCCATTCACATATGTCACAAAATTTCTTTACCAGATTGGACACATTTTTTTCACTGTTCCTTTTATCTGAACGTAAAATCCATCAACATTTTCTGGACAACAGAATACTACTGAGAAGGTCATTATCACACAAGCACATTCGGTTTTCTTAGTTATCTCTTCTTTTTCCATGTTAACTACTCCACACACTCCATCTATTTCACCTTCACAATGTTTCATTACCTAGCCCAAAGCTATTATCCATTCTACCTTCGCTTCATATGTAATTTTTCCTCCTCCGTCCCCCATCCTGAGTCTGTACTTTAAAGGGAGTGTGTAATCAAAAATGACTTATTGTTTAACTCACATTTTTATGTTCAACACATTTTTTTAAGAACGTTTGGTTATTTATTTATTTATTTTTCCATATTACTTTCAATATTTTTTAATAATTCTTAAGTCCTGCAGTTTTCACTTTGGCCACTAAAGAGGGTCAAACTGAAAGGAGACCCCAGTGTGATAGATAACAAAAGATCCACCAGTCACAAGAGGAGATAGTCCCAGTTCACCCTTTCACCTCCCTGCACACTGATTTCTTCCCAGATCACAGAGCATGACTAGAAAAATCTCCTATAGAAGTCAATGGATCTGAGTCAGTCTTAAGGCTCCTATGTGCATGAGGCTTTTGTAAAGCATCTCTCTGACTGCTGTTGAAGCAGTGCAAACAAGGCTTAGTGGCCAAAGTGAAAACTGCAAGACTTAGGAATTATTAAAAAAATATTGAAAGTGATATGAAAAATTAAAAAAAAACAACCAAAAATTCCTAAAGAATGTGTTTAACATAAAAATGGGACTTAAACAATGACACATTCACTTTAAAGACTGCTATGTATTAATTGTATTTTGGGGTTATAGTCCCTAAAGTTATGAAAGAATACATTAGCAATCTATTTTATTTATTTCCTACCTCACTGTGTGGTTATGTTTCTATATGTTGTTATATCTTATATGATGTTATCGTATTTTGAAATGCACAGCTGTCAACAGTTTGTGGACTCCGGTATAACTTTTGTATTAGAAACCGAGAGCTCTACGTAACAATTCTGCTTGAAGTTTATAGCATCAAAAATTAAATCAAGGTCCCTATCTTCAGTTGGTAAAAATATCTTCAGCACTTATCGTGAAAGTAGCTTTCAGATTTTAATTTCCCACATGCATTATTTTACATTTTGAATTAATTTCAAATTTTTAAACTCAAAATGATCTTGTGGAATGTACTTCATTTTTATGCCTGTAGACTTAAAAAAAAAGCAAATATAAGAGGAAGCTTTGGCATATTAATATTGATAATTGATGGTATTTTCATCTGGATAGATCACTCAGGTTTGACCCATATTTATGTACAAACTCAAGAAGATATATTAATGGAATTTTCACAAAACCCCGTTCATGGGCTACTGATAAAAACTCACAGACTTTAGGATTTGAATCATTTTTTAAATCCAAAGCATGTCATGACAAGATTTCTACAAGAAAATCTATAATAGAATTATTTTTTTCTGTGCATTTACCTCCTGCAGTGCAATAGGAGAACTGTAATCACCAGAAAACTGTACAGCAAAATTGAAAAGATTTTGTGGATGATTTTAAATCTAATCTGATGGGTGGGTCATTTTATACTGTTTGAGAGCAGGATATGATAGAGGGAGAGAAGCTGAGTTGTGTGATATATAGGTTTATATAATTAAAACTAGGATTTTCAGTAAAAAGTTGGATGGATTCTAAAACAGAAAGTGAAAGTACTGCCGACTGCCCACATACAGAGATTGAGGGTTGCTCTCTGCATACACATTTATACAGGGAAATCTGTCATTTTTACAGCTAAACAGTTTTCATACATAAGGCGACCCATAGTTTGAATTAGCTGTGTAAATTACCTAAATGTAATTCAATATGGAGAAAGGAAGACACAGTCATGTCAGTATGTTGGCACCTGGATTGGGAAATAGGAAGTTGCATTACACATGCGTCAAGAATGAAGAAAACTACAAATCCCATGATGCTAAGTCACATGAATACATAACAGATCTTAAAGTATAACATCACCCTCCTACTAAAGGAACCCTAAGATTCCCTCACAACAAAATGTCGCAATATGTTCCAATCCTCCCCAGATATATTGTACCCTCCCCCTTCTGGAGTGGATATTAGCCTTTTATGGTGTTTATGAACTATTGTGAATATTTATGCATTTAATATATCCTCCCTCTCCCCTTAAAATAGTCCCCTGAGGAGATCTTGGTGGTATCTGGGCAGGATTGAAACATGTTGGAACATTTTGTTGTGAGGGAATATTAGGGTTTCTTTAGTAGAAGGGTAAGGTTCCAGACGGGAACGCCCTTATTGGGGCGAATATCCCGTAGTTTATTAGGCTAGGGATTTTTTTTAGGATTATTGGGTTTATTAGGGTTAGTTATTTACCTCTTGTCTTCTATATGGTGCCTTAGGTCAATTTGTAAATGTGAATGAGGCATTATTTTAACTTTATTAATTTCTAAATAAAGGTTATATTTTAAGATTTTCCCTATCTGTTATGTATTTTTGATATCAGGGAAGCAGCCTGACCTATAAAAAAAAATTTGGTCATATTCTGTATAAGTCACATGAATAGGAAGAAAGAATCACGCAAACAATATTATGTAATTGTACCTAGATACCTGATTGGTATCATGATTCATGGCAAAACTACTCATGTATTAATACTCATGTAGTAATAATAAGCTGCAGATACTGTATACAATAAAAGCAGATGCAATTAATGCATTGAAATTAAAGGTACCATAACAATATACAAAATGTGCTGCTATAGAAAAAGAAACAATCAATTATGTGACATTATCAACCCTTATAGAAGAGGGGGAAGAAGAAAGTCCTTTATGAAAGCAAGCCATAAAAAGTCCTGATTGCAGTCTGCAAAAAGCCACGTAGGAGACACAGAAAGCATGTAGAAGAAGGGGCTTTGCTCAGATGAGACCAAAATTGAACTTTTTGTCTTAAGTGCCAAATGCTATGTGTGGAGGAAATCTAGCACTGAAAATTACCCTGTACATTCTACACCTACTGTGAAGCATAGTGGTGCGGCATCATGCTGAGGGGAAGATGCTCAGAGTTGATGGGAAGATGGATGGAGCTAAATACAGAGCAATCCTGAAGGAAAGTCTGTTAGAGGCTGCAAAAGACTTAAGGTTGAGGCTGGGATTCACCTTCCAGCAAGACGACAACCCTAAACATACAGCCAAAGCTCCAATGGAAGGGTTTAAATCAAAGCATATTCATGTTTTAACCCCTTACTGACAATGGAGGTATAAGAGGCTATGTAGCGATCCCACTACATTGCCGCGGGGTGTTAGGTGCTAATTACAGCTAATATTTGGCTGTTACAGCGCAGGAGCGCGCCACCGGTTGTTCAACCCCTTAGACGCCGCAGCAAAGATGGCCGTGGAGAAACTATACCAAGCAGCATTCCTCACTTCGATTGGGGCCCCCATGGTGAAATCATGCGGCCCAGATCGCTTAACATGTCAGCTGGAAGCCTTGTGAAGCCTTCCATTACCGCCATGCTTTCGATTTCTCCACTTCCGGCTCCAGACAGGAAGTGGGGAAACCGCTATAATGTTATAATGAGGCTGTAAAAATGATTGCTCCCCCTAGTAGTGTAAGTACCCTAGGGGGACCCAAAGTTAAAGTAAAAAAAAAAAAAAAAAAAAGTTTTAAAGTGTAAAAAAAAATATTAAAAGTTCAAATCACAACCCTTTTGCCATTTTACAAATTAAAAAAAATAAAATAATAATAATAAAAAAGTTACACATATTTATTATCATTGTATCCGAAAAAGTCCACTCTATTAAAATATAACTTCATTTATCCCGTATGCTGAATGCTGTAGAAGAAGAAAATTCCAGGTGTCAAAATTGCATTTTTTTGGTCATTTCACGTCCCCTAAAAATTGGAATAAATTTAATCAAAAAAGTCACATGCATTCTAAACTGCTGTCAATAAAAAGTACACGTTAGCCTGCAAAAAATGCCCCTCACTCAGGTCCGTAGGTGTTAGTACAAAAAGTTATTGGTCGCAGAAAATTATGCCGTGGTGCAAATTTCAAATAGTAAGCGTTTGGAATCCCTACATGTTTGGTATTGGCGGGTGCATATCAACCTGTAGAATACAGATAATACATCTGTAACGGCCAGGATAGTGGATCCTCTGGACCTCCGCGAGCAATGGTGTAAGCCACGCCAGGGAGTGGAATCTAAGTAGGTCCCGGTTTTCACCAGAGCCCGCCGCAAAGCGGGATGGACTTGCTGCGGTGGGAGTACCAGGTCGCTACCGCTGACGTGACTTGCTTGCGGTGGCAGCCGAGGTTTTGCGTGGTACAGAATCATGAGGCGTAGACGTAGTCGTGGACTGGCGGCAACGTCAGGGCAGGCGTCAAAGGTTCGTGGTCAAAAGACGTAGCAAAAAGGTCAGGGCAGGCGGCAAGGTTCAGAGTCGAGAAACGTAGGCACGAGTCAGGAACACAGAAAAGACGAGTACACAGATAACGCTTTCTCTAGAGCACGGAGGCAATAAAGATCCAGCAGGGAAGTGACGTGGACCCATATTTTATATAGGGTCAGCGCCCGGCAATTATCCATGAACAGATACTATCTACCTATCCATTAAATTTGGTTTAACCGCCCCAAAAAGGGCGACCCCGACAGGAACCTAGACTAAGAGGACCCTAATATATACCTTTCCTCATTAAAAAAGAGACAAACCCAAATCACATACCCACATTACAACACAATACACAAGAATTAATAATAAGTGACTAAAAGTGAGCAAACCTAACTAAGACAAATAATGATTACCACAAATAAATAAGCATACTGGAGATAATTAATCTTAGCACTTTGACACGTTTCTCCCAGATAGCAGGGTAGAACAGTTACATTTCCCACAGTAACCTAGAACAAAAATATTTGGATGATAAATAGAAAAATGTTTATGTCCCTTATTGGTTATGAAAGGCCGCTATATGTAGATCCATTGAGAGATATCATATGGACAAGATGAAGGACAGCCAATAATGTGCTGTCCATATACTAGACAAACTCAGACAAAACTGAGCAAAAGAGACGGTAGGTAACAGGCCTAAAGGGATATATTAGGTTCCTCTTAGTCTAGGTTCCTATCGGGTCGCCCTTATTGGGGCGGTTACCCCGAATTTGATGGATAGGTAGTTAGTATCTGTTTAGGGAATTGATGGGGTCATTTTTATAGATCTTTTATTAAACATAAATATAAGTAATAATAATAAGTTAATAAGTTATTTTTTAGGTTTCACTATTGTGTCTAAGGTCTATACCATTTTTTTGGTTTTCTAGTTGATATAAGTATGGTATATACCTTGGAATGATACCTGGGAGTTTTTGTGTCTCTACCTTCTCATTGATAAAGACACAGGTGGTTATTTGCTGTCTAAATACAGACAAATCTTACCATATTTCAGTTTCACTCTGACCAATACTACAATCACTGAAGTTAGAACTATCTTTTTCTGTAGCTTACTGATCAATTTTGTAAGATAATTAGAGCTCTGTTGTATGTACTGATGGTGGCAAAGATAATACGGGCAGCAACATTATATACTATATAAACGGAAAAGGCTCTCTATGCATCTCCCATGTAACTCCCTATTCACAGAAGACAGGGGCTATACTGTATATCTTTCGCAGACTGCAATAGTGTATTCATTTTTCTTTAGCTACATTAAAGTGGACCTATCACTTCCAGAGAAGCTTATGAAGTAACAGAAGAATAAAATATAAACACTTTCTTAAATACACTTTATAGATCTCGGTGTAAGTGCCAAAATATACACTAACTAGGTAAAAAAAACAAGCTGCTAGTATGGCTAAAAAAATTTCCTTGCTCCATATACTACTACAACCAAAACAAAAG
This sequence comes from Phyllomedusa bahiana, assembly GCA_025379985.1. Classification (NCBI taxonomy): domain Eukaryota; kingdom Metazoa; phylum Chordata; class Amphibia; order Anura; family Hylidae; genus Phyllomedusa; species Phyllomedusa bahiana. Next base: position 10,612 of record JAODAL010037919.1, on the reverse strand, counting down.
TAAGGCAAATGCACTACAAAATATTGCCTACATTTATACCACCCTATTGTTAGGGTGATATAAAGATTGGCAACATTTTCTAGGGTCTATAGGGCATTTGCCTTATTTTTGTTTTGGTTGACTTTCTTAAACATGTTTAATTAGGAAAATAAAAGTATTTCACCTGTAATACACTTTGTTTAAGAAAAAAGTCTTGGCACTTTGAGACAAGACTGAAGTCAGGCCAAGTTGCCTCCTAACAGCATGATGGATGATGTTGACAGAGAGTCCACTTGCAGGGGGAGCCTGTAAAATCTGTACAATGGAAGCCTTGCGGCGGGGGTTTTATTACACCACACATGTAATAGGGATCTTGTTGTATGGAGGAGAGGCTGAAACAACGGGAAAACCCTAAACAATGTCTTCGGGATAATGGTCTGCAGCAATGTATGTAGACAGTGAGAGACTCAGATTAACTAAAAAATCCCAAACCTCCGGGGGGCGGGCCCCCCCCCCACCGGGAAAGGGGGTCAGCAAAACCCCCCCCGCCAAAAGGGGACCAAAAATTTTGGTTCTTTTCCTTTTTTTATAGATTTCTGCACTTGGGGTTCCCCTTTGGGCTGGTTATGACAATGGGGGGGAAACCTACCCTTTTTTTTTTTTAAATTTTTATTTAATAGAATCTAATAGGGGCATCCACTATAATGTTTTACAGATTTCCCACTTTAGGATTCTCAATAAATAAATGATTTTGAAAAAAAATAAAAGACGTGGCCCCCATTTTCCATAACCAGCCAAGTTAAAACCGACATCTGCAGCATGATCTTATCAGAATAGGAAGGTCCATCGATACTACTCTCTTCCAATTCTAAAATACCACCCACACCCCACCCCATAAAGGATATCACTTGGGACTGTTTCTGACGTTATCGTCTTTTTCCCAGATCCCTGGTGCTTTTGGGTATGGGGAAATATGCCCAACAGGTTAATATCAGCATTGGGGTGACAAAAACGACTGCTGGCTGACACCAAGTCCAAGCGCTAGTAATGGAGGTGTCTGTCAGATCAGCCATTACTAAAACCAAAATTAAATGGAAAAAACAGATACAAATTGAACAAAAAAACTTTTATTTAAATAAACACTCACAGACAATACCCCATTTTAAACCAAATTTTTTTTAAAAAATCAAACCCAAATTCCCCCTAACCAAAGATCTGACTATCCAAAAACAGAAACCTTAAAAAATAATAACATTAAAAAAATTACAGTGCTAAACTCCATCTCCTGCACCTCTGAAGATCATGCCTGTGGCTGATCTTCTGGGCAGAGGGGAAAGGGGTTTTAAAGTACACAAAACCGGGAAACACAGCCATACTGATTTCCCCGGGGAAAGGGCCAGTTCCCTCCTCCCCAAATAGATTTAAGCGGGGTCTGAACGCTTTTTCCCACCCCCCCCCCCCACCATTTTGTTATGCACCTAGTGCCAACACAAAGTACAACACCCATCACCCCCCTAACCCCTTTACCCATTACTCCATATTTCCCCTAAACCACCTATCACTCTGCCTAACACACCCAAAAAAAAAAAACCTTCCACCTTTTACCCATATCCTCTCACCTCCCCTATCCCTTTATTCCACCTATCACCCCATTAAAAAAAAAAAAAACCCCCACTTCCACCTGCACCTATCACCCCAAAAATCTTTCCCCCCACCTTTCACAATAACCCTTTCACCTCCACCTATCACTGCTATCATATCACCCCATAACCTTTTCACCTGCATCTCTTTTCACCCAGCACCTGCGAGCGCTCGCAGCGAGCGCGCGCGCGCGTATGCGCGCGAGCGCGCGAGAGAGTGAGTGTAGTACAGAGGGGGAGCACCGGTAGAGAAGTGCTGAAAAAAACAGAATTCTAAGATGTTTGTGTGGTTAATTTTGAAGGGATGAGTCATGGTCAGGAGAGGTCATCATGGTGTTCTGGACAGGACGAGCGCGTGCGCGCGCGCGCGTCTGAAAGAATAAAAAATTCAGTCAGAGAAGATATCTCCAGTGAATCCCTAGATGTGACTGCACTGTAGTCACGTAAATGTCTGCAAAGTCTGTGGACACTGTTGTCTACCACTATGTGGTGACTGTGTTGTGGCATTATACAGTCTGCAGAGCCTGTGTATCTACCACTATATAATCACTGTGTGGCGGTAATATAGAGCCTGTGTACACTGATATCTACCACTATATGGTCACTGTTTGGAGGGAGTATACAGTCTGCACTGCAGAGCCTGTGTACACTGATATCTACCACTGTAAAATCACTGTATGATGGAAATATTGGTTGTAGTGTAATGGTTTAGGCTCAGGCACAGTTTGACACCATCTCCCAGCTCTGCTGGAGGCTGGATAGGCTATCCAACCTCCAAGACACTTGGGTGATGCCAAAACCCTAATTTAGCTTTCTTCCAGAGTTGTTACACAGTTAAGTGGAGTGGGCGTGACTTTTTGTGAAGGGGATGTGGTTCAACACCAAGAGGGCTACTAGCCCACCGTGTGTTGAGGCTCAGTGTAAAGTGCGGGATGGTGCCAGTGCCATCCCATGCTGTTTAACCCTTTAGATTCCGTGCGTGCAAAGATTGAGACACTTTGATCTGGGCACCCGTGATGAAATTGCGGGTTCCTAATCAGTAAACATGGCAGCTGGAAGCCTTGTGAAAGGTTCCATCGCTGCCATGTTTTCTGTTTTACTACTTCCTGCCTCAGGCAGGAACTACTAAAACCGCCATCTTTGTACACGCTAATGCATTGTAACTACAAATTTCATTAGGTTGTATAAACGATTGTGCCCCCTAGTGGTTAAGTACCCTAGGTGGATTCAAAGTTAAAGTTAAAAAAAAAAAATGTTTTAAAATGTAAAAAAAAATTGTAAAAAATAAAAGTTCAAATCCCCCCTTGTGCCATTTTAGAAATAATAAAAAAAAAAAATAAAAAAGTAACAGATATTTGTATCGTCCATGGTTCCAAAAAAGTCCAATCTATGTTAAAATATAACATTTTCATATCCCATACACTAACACCGTAAAGAAAAAAATTGCAGTTTAAAGATGCAAGCGCGAGAGTACATGTCACCTAAAAATGGAAATAAATTTGATACAATTTAAAAGTCCCATGTATCCCAAACTGGTAGCAAAAAAAGTTACACTTCATCCTGCAAAAAATGCCCCTCGCTCAAGTCTGTAGGTGTTAGTACAAAATGTTTTTGGTTGCAGAAAATGGCGTCGCCGCGCAAATTTCAAAAATAGAAAATGTTTGGAATTTTTTATGGTAACAGAACATAACGAAAACCTTACATATTAGATATTTCTGGATGCGTATCAACCTGTAGCATACAGATGACACATAATTTTTACTGAAGATTGAAATCCGTAATAGCAAAACACTCGCAAACATGGCACAATTACGTTTCTTTTCCACACTTTCCCCACTGTCTTTAGAATGTTTTTGCGGGGGTTTTCCGCATATATTCTAATGTACGATGACACATGCGAAGACACCATTAGACGCGCGCGTGCCGAGCAAGTGAGCCAGCAACATAAAAGCCCTCTTTATGTCTATGTAGAAGAAGAAAATATAAAATTATTGCTCGGGAAAGCAGAGGGAAAACGAATCTTAAAATTATCTGATATGCATTTTTGTGGTTGTGTCGTGATGTTAGCTACTTTTTGAAGGATCACAACTTTTTATCATGTATATGCAAATGATACAAAAAGGGAAATGTTGTCACTTCAAAAAGGCGCAAACAGAAAGTTATTGAAACCAGAAGTAGTTATATTTTTCAAAATAAAAAACAATATTTATTCTTGCTTACATACTCACATTAGCAAGCCAGCTACTTTTAGGATGCATTTATTTTGATGACTGTCCCTAAAGTATTTGAATATAAATATCCTATTTTAGGCAACTAATTCAAATTGATGTACTGAAAGATACACTTATTATTAATTGAAATATCCATTCTTTTATGTTTGGTCTTTCCAAATTTCTGCAATGTAGGAAGGAAGTTTTAACTAGCACAAAACTCAGATGGTAGAAAAAACAAATCAGATTACATTAAAGAATGTAAAAAGCCTTCAGTGAAATATAAAGGCAATTAAGTCACTGATTATAATAAAAATAAGGTAAAAAATGTATAGATTTCACTAAGTGCTTCTTGTTGTGGAGTTGATTATCGATGATAACTGTAGACATTAAAGATCGTAAATGACAGCCAAGCTACTCATACACAAGTGTTTTCAGAAGGACCTGAAGGATTTCTGTATGTTGAATGTTATTTTAATATAATGGCTGATAAACAGTTATGTGAAATGTAAATTCTGCATTAATACAATGTTAATGTCACCTACATTACCATACGTTATATTTCCTTCTTTAGCCAATATAATTGTTTTGACCATTATTTATTGTTTGCTTTGTTGTGATCACTGTACATGTGTTTTTAATTTTTTCATTCATGCATTCTATTTTACTATGCTATATTTGTAATAGTACAAAACTTTAAAATTGAATCAAAACTAGTCTTACTCTTTGGATTCAGGCCAAATTTAATTTGACTCGCTTGATTCCGGTGAGCCAAATCAATATATAGCCATAATTGCCAAAATAAATCAATTGACCATATATCTAACCCTGAATTGGGTTAAGGGTAAGGATTTTTTTTTGTTACTGAGATTGAATAGATTAATTTACCTGTTTGCTGGTGCTTCTGGTCCCATAGCTTTGGTTTTCAATGTTACTTCTGTCTCATGGCACTTCCAGTCCAATGGCACATTAGGGTTGCCAATTTGACACTGGACCAGAAGCGACATAAAATGGAAGTGATGTTGAGGCGACAGCACCATTGGTCTGGAAGCGTCAGAGAATGTGTAAATTGAGTTACTGGAAATTTCAGTAAATACACATTCTCAAGATCCTCCAGCATAACAGTAACCGAAATTTCATAACCTACTTGGGAATCAAAATAGGTGAGGAAGCAGGGTCATTATATAATCTAAATTACAGTTCTGGCATAGTCTACCCTTGCCGCTATTTGGAAAAATGCACTTAGTAAAGATGATCTCCTTTGCAAGGTTGCTGTACCCTTTGCAGACTATACAAATACTGCTAAATTATAGGGATATTAATAGGTTTAACTCAGGAGTACTTACCGTATATACTCGAGTATAAGCCGAGTTTTTCAGCACAAAAAATGTGCTAAAAAATCTCCCCTCGGCTTATATTCGAGTCACTGTTGGCGCTCAGGTGCTGCGATGGCCCGAGTACCGACAGGGAAGCTTCAGTGATATGCGACTCCTCAGGGAGCATATAACTGAAGGCCGAGTACAGCCGACAGCGTCCGGGCACTGTGGTGGCCCAGGCGCTGTCAGCTATCTCTTCACCTGTATGCGACTCCTCCGGACAGGCAGTGTGTGTCATCACGCTGCGTGCGCGGTCTGATGACATCACCCGCCTGTGCAGAGAAGACGGAGGAGGGCACCCGGGAGACGGAGCAGCGGGGATCGAGGTAAGTGCTTGTTTTTTTTGTTTTAAAACCCTGCCTATAGCTGCCTATACCCTGCCTAGGGGGGCCTATACCTGCCTATACCCTGCCTATGAGGACCTATAACCTGCCTATAGCCTGCCTAGGGGGACCTATACCTGCCTATACCCTGCCTATGAGGACCTATACCTGCCTATAGCCTGCCTAGGGGGACCTATACCTGCCTATACCCTGCCTATACCTGCCTATTCCCTGCCTATACCTGCCTATAGCCTGCCTAGGGGGACCTATACCTGCCTATAGCCTGCCTAGGGGGACCTATACCTGCCTATAACCTGCCTATAGCTGCCTATAGCCTGCCTAGGGGGACCTATACCTGCCTATACCCTGCCTATAGCCTGCCTAGGAGGACCTATACCTGCCTATAGCCTGCCTAGGGGGACCTATAACCTGCCTATGAGGACCTATACCTGCCTATAACCTGCCTATGGGGGCAATTACCTGCCTATAGCCTGCCTAGGGGGGACATATAGCTGCCTATACCAGCCTATGGGGGACATTAAACTGCCTATACATGCCTATAACCTGCCTATGGTGGACATTAAACTGCCTATGGGGGACATTAAACTGCCTATACCAGCCTATATCTGCCTATGGGCGACATTAAACTGCCTATGGGAGACATTAAACTGTCTATACCAGCCTATATCTGCCTATGGGGGACATTAAACTGCCTATACCTGCCTATATCTGCCTATGGGGGACATTAAACTGCCTATACCTGCCTATATCTGCCTATGGGGGACATTAAACTGCCTATGTAATTTTATTGGTATCTATTTTTATTTTTAAAATTCACCAGTAGCCGCTGCATTTTCCACCCTAGGCTTATACTTGAGTCAATAAGCTTTCCCGGTTTTTGTGGCAAAAGTATGTGCCTTGGCTTATACTCGAGTATATACGGTAAGTTTATATGGCAGGGAAAAAGACCAAGAATATCTACACTCAAACTACAAACCAGGAGAATAGACAGATGGACCAATATACCACATCTTTGTGGCTATAATGTGACATGCCTGGCACAACATTAGCTTGATTGGATAAATCATAATAACTTTTATTCCAATTATGATTTGGAATCTGCATAGACGAATAGCAAGGCTGCCACCAAAAGTCAAGCAGTCACTACTCCTCAGAGACACAAATATGGCATGGGGGACTATAGGAAAAAATATGGGTTCTCCTGTTCCAGTGTCCAAAATGTGGTAGCACTTGAAGTTTCCTGCACAGAAAGGTAATAAGCTATTTAAAATCTGGAAACAAAATTGGATAAAAGTGGCAGGGCAAATGCTCCATGACTCATTGAATTGATTAAAGAGTTTAGAGGAGCTGAGAGTAGAGTTCAATCTAACAGGTTCACAAGTCGTTCAATATTTACTATTAAAATAATTTTTCTCGCAGAGGTTAAAAGACGCTTCTTAACAGAAGGTTAAAGGCCATTTTGATGACTTAATTCGAGAGGCTCCTCACAGGAAGTCAGCCACAAAATTGTATGACCTAATCAGGAATCAATATGTCAGTAAGGAGGACGGACAGAAATCTGCATTATGGAGGAGGTGGCTTAAGAAAACAGAAAGCACTCCCCAGCTTCTGGATGGGGATAGGCAGTGCAATGCCAAGTCCTTAATGAACAGTGGAGGGAGACGCATTGCAAGCTGATACAAGCAGTTATATAATCATTTGACATTTCGGCTAATACACATTTTCCTGATAGAACCACTCCACGCCTGAAATGCCACAAGCACCGAGCACACATATCATAGTCTGCAGCTCTGTCAAAGGGTACAGCAATACTAGAAACTGGCAGTGACCTACATCTGCAAAATGTGTTGGGGATCTCCCCAACTTTCACCATGGATGTTACTTTTCCACTACTTCAAAGATATAGAAGAGGGGGAAGAGGTGGTTTGTGGGGTATCATCCTTTGTAGGGAGCTACTCTGCCTTCTCTTGAAATGCTGACCTCTGTGACCAAAACATATTTATCTTCAGGTAGGATAGAGGATGATCGCCATAAGTAAAAGCGAACAAAACATTTTTTTAAATGCTGGAAGCCTTTCATACTGCGACATTTCACATAAGAGGAGATCAGTGAGCTAATGGCTAACTTTAAAATATACCAAATGGTATCTGACAGAAGACCTGAAAGGTAGACTAGGGAAATTAAAAATGTCAGCTTTTCAAGTCCTGAGAGTAGGATGCAAACACCTTTTCATCTATTATACCGTAATGGGGGTGCATTGCCTGACAGTCTATATTCCTGGGTTTGAGATGACAGAGGCGAATGACATGTGAAATTTGACGAAGTAACATTGTTATTTGGGGGTGTGGCCAGGGCAGCCTGCTAAGTTAGTTGATGGGTTAAATATGATTGTATTTATGGTTAATGCGTTTTCTTTTGCACATTTAGTGATGACTCAGATATGCTTTAATTGCTTTTCTGGGCCAAAAGGTCAAGTTCGGGAACTCGAGAGCTATGGTTTCCCTTCTATCATAATATATGATGTCAAATAGTGGTATAAGGCAAATATACAAAATGTTTTGATATTATATTGTTATTTGTATTGTATTTTTATGTGATAATGTCAATGAAAATTAAGAAAAATAACATTTTGACATTTAGACATAAGAAATTGAAATTAAGACAAAACCTACAATCGGAGGTTCATAACAACATTTCCTCCAATCAGCTGCACCAGATTCTTTACAAACACCTATCTTTATATGTCTGTCTCCTGACACCCACTCTAAATTCCCTCACGTCTCTCTCTTCTCTATATCTTTAGGTCCTTTAACCTATATATGTAAGAATGTACATGAGCGCATATGTCGGCCCGAAAGTTGTAATTGTAAATCAGGCTTATTTCAGAAGCAAAACAAAATTCTTTTATATTATGGTTATGATACATGGTTTTATATGGCTGGTCTTAAGGATGGTAACTATCTAACACTATTACAACATACCATTCATATAATCCACATTAATTTATGCCTCTAATTATAAATCATATTGTAATTGGTTATAAAATTAGCATAGAGTATATCTTGTTGGTCAGAAAATGAACTTTTGCCCTACCTTAGTTTTATCTCGCTGGTGATCTTTTTCAGTACACACCCTTGCAAAGCAGTTAGTTTTCATAAATATTATGGTTATTAGATGCTAGAATAGAAACACAAGGACAACTTATCTGGGGGAACATGCTGACATGTACCAGAAGATAAGTAACGGAAAGGTATAGGGAACATCCTTGAGATTCTATATCTTGCTACATATGTAAATGATGGTACAACTCAGCACATTACATTGTTTTTTTGTTTCCCCCAGTCATATATAGATAAAGAGGTTTATTATATCTATAACTACAGATTAGGGGGACAAAAGGAACAAATCAGGGAACAAAGAGCTATACACCTCAGACAAGGAAGAGACAAAACAAGGTCGCTCAGTCTGCTTAGAATTTAGGAACATTTAAAACTGAAGGACTAAGAAATCACTGAAACCTATATTCTCATACAATATCTTGGGAGACAACTATTCTAATCAAATTATTATTAAAAAACCTGAACCTCCCAGGGACGTCATGTGCAGGCTGTTAGGCTTTCTTTTTGGAGAAGGTATTTTGCAAGAAACTAGAACTTCTGACCATTGTCCACTCAACGGCAATAAGCTCCTTTTCTTCCAGGATTTAGTTCTATTCACTTTGAATAAGAGATGTATCCAGAAACCTTTCCCCTAGCAGGTGCCAAGAAGATCCCTACAGTTGGCGCGTTTGATTTGGATTAACCAAAAATTTGGAAGGGAAGAGATTAAACATTATAAAACATTCTGACTTTCCTGTCCTTATAGACAAGCTAGAGGTATAGCATCTATTAATCCAAGAATGGGCCGTAGTCCAGAATTTTGCAAAAGTGCTGACAATTCCTCCATCGTGGTATTTGATAACTTCAGAAAAATCAGCTGAGAAAAAAAGATGGGGAAGTTGATGCTGAAGATAATGTATACTTATGCCAAATGAGTTGCAACCCCAGAGTTGTAAAATCCCATTTGTTTATCCCCATTTATTTTGTCACTTAAAGGGGTTGTCTCACTACAAGGATTGCTTTTTATGTTAAAGATCTTGCAAAAACAAGTCACTTTGCATTATGTGTCCATTAACAGTGGCCTACCTATTCCTAGATAGCCCCTCTTGTATGGGCTGCATCAGCTCTTCAGGTCACTAAAGCTACAAGCCTTTTCAATCTCTCATGATAGGCTTTCAGCACTGGTCACTATAGCTACAGACCTGTTCTCTCTTTCCTGATAGCCTCCAGCACTGGTAGCTATAGCTACAGACCTAGCTTCTACTGAGCTGTAGAAGCGTTAAACCCGCCCCTGATAAGAGATATATCTAGCGGCGCAATAAGAAAACAGGACTGAAGGCTGCGCCTCTCCATAGTAGTGAGACAACCATTAAAAGGATCAATAGTTTAACATGTTATTTTTTTATTTCTGTTTCTACTTCTACTCACTCCATTTCATGTACCTGCTTGAACTACTCATGCTCTTTACCATACAATGCTTGTACTTTCTTCTTGACAGTTCATTTCATGTGAGTCTCAGGAATCTACTTTCTCACTTTTACCCTACCTTAGTTTTATCTTGCTGGTGATCTTTTTCACTACATACCCTTGCAAAGCAGTTAGGTTTCATAAATATTATGGTTAGAGATGGGCGAATTTCTCAAAAAATTCGATTCGGGTCATTGATGATTATTCCGACAAAATTTCGTTTCGTTCGAATTACTTCGGCACGAAATCGATTAAAAAAGCAAGTATTTCCCAGCGCACCGAGACGCCTGCAGGGTGCTGTAGAACGTTGTGCATGCTAAAATATGGCAGCGGGAGCTGGTTTGGTATTATACAATGTTGTTGTTTGTTATAACACGCAGATGACTGCCGCCCCGTCCATCTTAGAATCGCTTCACTATAAAATTCACTGGGCCACTAAGAGGGGCAAAAACTGACCAAAAAACTAGTGGGAATGTTAGCCTGATAAAGTCATGCCAG
>JAODAL010037918.1:0-39827 GCA_025379985.1 Phyllomedusa bahiana | reverse complement strand
ATCCACTCTCACTGTAGGTCCTACACTGCAGCTCTTATCCGCTCTCACTTACATGGTCCTCACTGCAGCTCTACATCCATTTCACTGTGCATGGTCCTACACTGCACTCTACATCTACTCTCCTGTGCATGGTCCTACACTGCAGCCTACATCCACTCTCAGTGTGCTGTCCTACACGCAGCTCACATCCACTTCACTGTGCATGGTCCTACACTGCAGCTCTACATCCACTCTCCTTTTTGCAGGGTCCTGCACAAAGCTTTTACCCCACCTCCCTGTCATGTCCTACACTCAGCCTACACCCACCTCCGGCAGGGTCCTACACTGCAGCTCTACACCACCCCCCGTAGCAGGCCCCTACACTGCAGCTCTACATCCATGTCACGTGCAGGCCCCCTACACTGCACCTACTCCCACTCACTGGCAGGTCCTCACTGCAGCTCTACACAATCTCCTGTGTAGGGTCCACACTGCACTCTACATCCAATCCACTGTACATGGTCCTACACGGCAGCTCTACATCCCTCTCTCTGTGCAAGGCCCTACACTGCAGCTCTACATCAACTCTCACGTGCAGCCCTACACTGCACACACATCCATTTCACAGTGTAGGGCCTACACTATCTCTACATTCACTCTCCCTGTACCGGTCCTACACTGCCTCTACACCACTTCACTGTACATGGCCTACACTGCAGCTCTACATCCACTCTCACTATGCATGGTCCTACACTCAGCCTAAAATCCACTCTCACTTGTAGGGCCCAAACCCCACTGCAGCACTAAAATCCCCTCTCACGGTATAGGGTCCTACACTGCAGCTCTACATCCACCTCAGTTTACATGGTCCTACACTGCACTCTACTCCATCTCAGTTACATGGCCACACGCAGCTCTACATCCACCTCACTGTGCATGGTCCTACACGCCGCCTAATCCACTGTACTGGGGTTACCCTACACTGCAGCACACACCACTCTCACTGTTATGGTCCCTACACTGCACCTACATCCACTCTCACTGTGATGCCTACACTGCAGCACTACATCCACTGCACTGTGTATGGGTCCTACACTGCAGCTCTACACCCCTCTCACTTGCATGGGCCCCACACTGAAAAGCCTACATCCCCCTCCCGTGTATGTCATCACTGGCTCCCCCTTTCCCCACCTGTATAGGGTCCTACACTGCAGCTCTACTGCCTCTCACTGTGCATGGTCCACACTGCACTCTAATCCACTCTCACTGTGCAGGGTCCTACACGCAGCCTACTCCACTCTCACTTGCATGGTCCTCCCCTGCAGCTCTATACCACGCACTGGTATGGCCTCACTGCAGCTCTACTCCCTCTCACTGTGTATGGCCTACACTCACTCTACTCCACTCTCACTGTGCATGGTCCTACACGCAGCTCACATCCACACTCACTGGCAGTCCTACCTGCAGCTCTATATCCACTCTCACTGTATAGGTCTTAAACCTGCACTCTACACCATCTCACGTGTAGGTCCTACACTGCAGCTCTACATCCAACTCTCACGGGCTGGTCCTACACTGCCCTACTCCACTCCACTTTATGGCCCCTACACTGCAGCTCTACACCATCTCACGTACTGGTCCTACACTGCAGCTCACACCACTCTCACTGTACGGGTCCTACACTGCAGCTCTATATCCACTCTCACTTTGCATGGTCCTACCTGCAGCCTACATCCACTCCCCCTGTGATGGTCCTACACTGCAGCTCTAAACCCCCAAACGTGTAGGCCCACCCTGCAGCTCTACATCCACCTCACTGTGCATTCCTACTCTGCCTCTCACCCACTCCACTGTGTAGGGGGTCCTACACTGCAGCTCTACTTTCCCCTCTCCTCTGCATGGTCCTACAATGCAGCTCTATATCCACTGTCACTGTGTATGGTCCTACACTGCAGCTCTACATTCCCTCTCACTGTGCATGGTCCTACACTCCAGCCACATCCCTGTCACTGTGCATGACCTAACGCACTCTACATCCACTCTCACTGTGCATGGTCCTACACGCAGCCTACATCCACTGTCACGTGCAGGGTCCACACTGCAGCTCTAAATCCACGTTCCTGTTCAGGGTCCTACATGCGCTCTACACCACTCTCACTTGCAAGGTCCTACACTGCAGCTTATATCCACCTAAACTGTACATGGCCCACTGCAGCCTACACCACTCTCCTGTACATGCCCACAATGCACCACATCCACCTCACTGTCATGGCCCTACACTGCAGCCTACATCCACTCCCACGTTAGGCCTACACTGAGCTCTACATCCACCTCACTGGTATGGTCCTACATTTCAGCTCTACACCATTCTCACTGTGCAGGGGTCCTACACTGCGCTCTATTCCACTCTCCCCTGTGTAGGGTCCTACACTGCAGCCACACCCCCCGTCACTGTCATGGTCCACCTGCAGCCAACATCCACACTCCGTAAAGGGGTCCACCTGCACTCACATCCACCTCACTGACAGGTCCTACACTGCAGCTCTACACCACTCTCACGGAATGGTACTACACTGCAGCCTCATCCCACTCACTGTGAATGGTCCTACACTGCACTCAACATCCACTCTCACGTACTGGTCCACACGCAGCCTACATCCACTCTCACGTGAAATGTCCTACACTCAGCCTACATCCACCCCACTGTGCATGTCTTACAATAGCCTACATCCACTCTCCCTGGCATGGCCCCTACACTGCAGCTTACACCCACTCTCACGTGCATGTTCCACCCTGCAGCTCTACATCCACTCTCACTGTTAGTCCACACCTGCAGCCACATCCACTCTCATGTGATGGTCCTACACTGCAGTTTACATCCACTCCACTGTGCAGGTCCTACACGCAGCCTACATCCACATCACTGTGCATGTCCTACTCTGCAGCTCTACATCCCTCTCACGATATGGTCTTACACTGATTTCACATCCACTCCACTGTGTAGGGTCCTACACTGCAGCACTACTCCACCTCACTGTACAGGCCTAACTCACCCTACTCCACTCTCACTGTACATGGTCCAACACTGCACTCTACATCCCTCTCCTGTGTATGGTCCTACACGCGCTCTACACCACTCTCCTGGCATTGTCCTACCTGCAGCTCACATCCACACTCACTGGCATTCCTCTCTGCAGCTCACATTCCACTCTCACTGTATATGGTTTTACCGCAGTTCTACATCCACTCTCCCCTTGGATGGTCCTACACGACCTTCATCCACTCTCACTGTGCAGGGTCCTACACTGCAGCCTACTTTCCCTCCACTCTGCATGGTCCTACAATGCACTCTACATCCACCTCACTGTGCATGGTCCTACACTGCAGCCTACATCCACTTCACTGTGCCCCGTCCCACTGCAGCTCTACACCCACGTCACTCGCATGGTCCTAAAATGCAGCCTACATCCCTGCCCCACGTCATTCCAAAACACTCAGCTCTACACCACTCTCACTGGGGTATGGTCCTACACTGCAGCTCTACACCACTCTCACTGACAGGGTCCTACCTGCCTAAACACCCTCCCCACTGTGCATGGTCCTACCTGCAGCCTAATCCACTCCCATGTGTATGTCCTACACTGCCTCTACATCCATCTCACTTCATGCTACACTGCAGCCTACCCGCCTCACGTAAAAGGCCCTACACTGCAGCCCTACATCCACTCTCACTGTGTATGGTCCTACACGGGCAGCTCTACATCCACTCTCACTGTACATGGTCCTACACTGCAGCTCTACATCCACTCTCACTGTGCATGGTCCTACACTGCAGCTCTACATCCACTCTCACTGTGTATGGTCCTACACTGCAGCTCTACATCCACTCTCACTGTGCATGGTCCTACACTGCAGCTCTACATCCACTCTCACTGTGCATGGTCCTACACTGCAGCTCTACATCCACTCTCACTGTGCATGGTCCTACACTGCAGCTCTACATCCACTCTCACTGTGCATGGTCCTACACTGCAGCTCTACATCCACTCTCACTGTGTATGGTCCTACACTGCAGCTCTACATTCCCTCTCACTGTTCATGGTCCTACACTGCAGCTCTACATTCCCTCTCACTGTGCATGGTCCTACACTGCAGCTCTACATCCACTCTCACTGTGCATGGTCCTACACTGCAGCTCTACATCCACTCTCACTGTGAATGGTCCTACACTGCAGCTCTACATCCACTCTCACTGTGCATGGTCCTACACTGCAGCTCTACATCCACTCTCAGTTACATGGTCCTACACTGCAGCTCTACATCCACTCTCACTGTGCATGTCCTACGCTGCAGCTCTACATCCACTCTCACTGTGCATGTCCTACACTGCAGCTCTACATCCACTCTCAGTTACATGGTCCTACACTGCAGCTCTACATCCACTCTCACTGTGTATGGTCCTACACTGCAGCTCTACATCCACTCTCACTGTGTATGGTCCTACACTGCAGCACTACATCCACTCTCACTGTGCATGTCCTACACTGCAGCTCTACATCCACTCTCACTGTGCACGGTCCTACACTGCAGCTCTACATCCACTCTCACTGTGCATGGTCCTGCACTGCAGCTCTACATCCACTCTCACTGTGAATGGTCCTACACTGCAGATCTACATCCAATCTCACTGTGAATGGTTTCCTACACTGCAGCTCTACATCCCCCTCTCACTGTGCATGGTCCAAACACTGCAGCTCTACATCCACTCTCCACTGTGAATGGTCCAAACACTGCAGCTCTACATCCATGTCCACTGTGCATGGTCCTACACTGCAGCTCTACATCCACTCTCACTGTGAAAATGGCCTACACTGCAGCTCTACATCCACTCTCACTGTTCATGGTCCTACACTGCAGCTCTATCTACAATGTAACTGTGCATGGTCCTACACTGCAGCTCTACATCCACTCTCACTGTGAATGGTCCTACACTGCAGCTCTACATCCAATCTCACTGTGAATGGTCCTACACTGCAGCTCTACATCCACTCTCACTGTGCATGGTCCTACACTGCAGCTCTACATCCACTCCCCTTTTCATGTCCTACCTGCGCCTACATCCACTTCACTTGCAGGGTCCTACACGCAGCCACATCCACTCTCACTGTCCCGCCTACACTGCAGCCTACACCCACTCTCATTCATGGTCCACACTGCAGCTCTACATCCACTCCACGTGAGGGTCCTACCCGCACCAACCCCTTCACGTGTATGGTCCTACACTGCAGCCTACATCCACCTCACTGTTTTAGGTAAAGGTGGTGCCTGAGCCAGACCATGTGTATTGGCACTACAACACTGCCCTGTATGGTATGACCGCAGAAGAACAGCCAGACCAGGGTTAAGGAGGTTGCCTGAACCAGAATTGTGGTAAATTGGCTCTTACTCTGCCCTTATGTAATGACCAATCGGAAGATCAGCCAGACCAGGGTAAAAGGTGGTGCCTGAGCCAGACTTGTGGGTATTGGTTCTTACACTGCCCTGTATGTTATGACCAGCAGAAGAACAGACCAAGGTAACGGTGGTGCCTGAGCCAGACTGAGGGTATTGGCACTCTACACTGCCCTGTAGTAATGACCTGCAGAAGAACAGCCAGAACCAGGTAAAGGTGGTGCCTGAGCCAGACATGTTGGTAATTGGCTCTACAACTTGCACCTCTAAGTATGAACCTGCAGAAGATAACACCCAGACCAGTAAAGGTGGTGCCTGAGCCAGACTTGGTGTATGGCTCTACACACCCTGTAAATGTATGACCTGTCAGAAGAACCATCCAGACCAGGGGGGGGGGGTAAAAAAAAAGGTGGTGCCTGAGCCAGACTTGTGTTATTGGCTCCTACACTGCCCTGTAATGTATGACCTGCAGAAGAACAGCCAGACCAGGGTAAAGGTGGTGCCTGAAGACCAGACTGTGTGTATTAGCACTACACTGCCCCTGTATGTATGACCTGCAGAATAACATCCTACCAGGAAAGGTGGTGCCTGAGCCAGACTTGTGGTAATTGGCTCTACACCGCCCTGTATGTATGAACCTGCAGATGAAGCAGCCAACCAGGGTAAAGGTGGATGCCTGATCCAGACTTGTGGTAATTGGCTCTACGACTGCCCGTATGTATGACCTGCAGAAGACAGCCAGACCAGGGTAAAGGTGGTGGCCTGTAGCCAGACTTGTGGGTAATTGGCACCACTACCTACCGTGTATGTATGAGACCTGCAGAAGAAACAGCCAGACCAGGGTAAAGGAGGTGCCTTGAGCCAACGAGTGGTATTGGCTCTACACTACCCTGTATGTATGCCCCTGCAAAGAGCGAGCCAACCAGGGGTAAAGGTGACCTAGCCAGACTTGTGTATTGGCTCTACACTGCCTGTATGTATACCTGCAGAACGAACACCATGACCAGGGTAAAGGTGGTTCCTGAGCACCAGACTTGGTGGTATTGCTCTACCCTGCCCTGTATGTATTACCTGCAGAAGAACATCCAGACATGGTGAAAGGTTGTTGCTGAGCCAGACTTGTGGAATTGGCCCAGCACTACAGTGTTAATGTATAGACCCTGCAGAAGAACAGCAGACCAGTGGTAAATGTGGTGCCTGAGCCAGACAACGTGTGGTAATTGGCTCTACACTGCCCCTGTAATGTATGACCTCAGAAGAGCAGCCATACCAGGGTAAAGGTGATGCCTGAGCCAGACTTGTGGTATTGGCTCTACAGCTGCCCGTATGTATGACCTGCAGAATAAGCAGGCCCAGACCAGGGTAAATGAGATGCCACTGAGCCAGAACTTGTGGTATTGGCTCTACACTTTGGCCCTGTATGTATGACCTGCAGAAGAACACCAGACAAGGTAAAGGTGGGTACCTTAGGCAGACTAGTTGTATTGGCACTTACACGCCCTGTAATGTGGGACCTGCATTAAGAACAGCCATACCAGGGTAAAGTTGGTGCCTGAGCCAGACTTGTGTGTAAATTGGCTCTACACTGCCCTGTATGTATGACCTGCATAAGAACAGCCAGACCAGGGTAAAGGTGGTGTCTGAGCCATACTTGTGGTATTGGCTCTACACTGCCCTGTATGTATGACCTGCAGAAGAACAGCCAACCAGGGTAAAGGTTGTGCTGAGGCCGACTTGTGGTATTGGCTCTACACTGCCCTTGAATGTATGACCTGCAGAAGAACAAGCCAGACCCAGGTAAAGGTGGGTGCCGTTATGCCAGACTTGTGGTATTGGCTCTACACTGCACTGTATGTATGGACCTGCAGAAGGAAACCGACCAAGGTAAAGGTGGTAGCCCTTGAGGCAGACTAGTTGTATTGGCATCACAATGCCCTGTATGTAGACCTGCAGGAGAACAGTTCATACAATCCTGGTGTCATGTCTACATTGCCTAAAGGCTATTTAGAACTGGCCTGTCAGCACCAGGATTCATACATGTCGCCTGAAGTGGATCCCCGGCCTTGAAAGGGCCCGAATTATTTTTGGTATGTTTTTTTTTCAGTGTACGACGTTATACGTTTTTAGCATCTGTTTGTCATAGCTTTGCTTATGTTGGGACTCTTATGTTTCATGTATATATTTGGAGACTGCACTGTATAAACCAGGTGTAAACCGAGTCTAAATTGTGCATGAGAATTGGTCTGATCTCGTTTGCACATACGTCCATGTCCTGCAGGTGGAGTTGTTGTCTTCAAGTCAATCTTAAAACATTCTTGACTTTCTTAGACTGAAATGGTCAAACCCTATGCAGTTGTCATTGATGTCAGGACAATGCTCCTCAATAGGGAGGAACAAATACACACAAAAAAAACCAAATGCAAACACTCTCTGAAAGTAAGATCTGGAAATGTTCATTATAACTCAGGACATAACTCAAATTTACCATAAAGTTATTGAAAAACGACTAAATTGCTTCCTTTTGCCACAACTTTCTGGGATTTTCTTGTATTTTTCTCCTTATGATGTAGTTGTATGAATAATGTTTATGTTAGCATTGGGGGTTTCTGTAGAATTATGAAAAATTGGATGGTAAGGCAGTCATAAAATATCACAAGCATGAAAATATTGTGACAAATTCAGTTTGGGACTTCCCTCTATTAGCTAGAATGGAGCTGCTATAAATATTGCCCAGTAGCCGGATGGGATTATTACATATTCCGCTTTATTGACTAAGCGCGGCACAAATATCCCTTGGTTGTTCAATGGCCGTATTAATACTTGACCTATTATTTGAATGGATAGTGACCATGTGAATGTATGTACAGTGAGTGGACTACAGCCTTCCAGAGCTCCGTTCTGTCTATCCAGACATGAATCTATATACTACGTAGAGGCCACACTTGTTATAGATGCTTTTTTTTAAATACTATGTCGGGCATCATTAAACGGATGAGGCTTATGAGGAACTGGTGCTCCTCTGATAATGCCAGGCTTGGGGCAAGTTGATGAGGAGGGTGCTTGTGAAATAGAATTGTTTATAAAAGTTGTCTCTGCATAAATTATAGATTAAGGATTGGAGAGATTTACAGATAACCAAATGAAGGTGGTTGTTTGGTTCCTGTGTTTTTTTTTTTTTTTTTTTTAAAGGTTTTAGCTGAAGCAATAAAATACTTTTAAAATAAAAAGAAAGTTTATACTTCCCTTGGATCCAACACTGCCGCTGACCTCCAACTCTGCCGGGCTTCTGTATCGCTTTTAACATGTCTTCTTCCACTGGTCATGCGTAATTACCTGATGTCACCGTTGTGTAAGCACTCTGTGACGTCAGGCAATGGCACACGTCGGCAGCTGCAGGGATGGCATCCATTTAAAAGAAGAAAGGAAGTAAACCAAAGACCTGCAGTGAGGGAGGACAGCGGCGGTGCTGAATCCCCGGAGTGGTGAGCATAATTTTTTTTTTTTTTGAAGGGCCACAGTACCCTGAAAAGAATTTAAGAAAATAAACCAGACAACCCCTTTTAATTTGCTGATCTGTAAGTCATTACTCTATATGCTATGTAGGGGCAACAACGCTATTTTTTCGCTTTTCCCAGCAGACTCGGCTGTGTGTCAGCAGCGGTTCCCGGGGCGATCAGTTGATTGTCCTGTCCTAATAGGGTCTGTCTCTGAAAAATAACTTCATTAAATAAGGCGGTTTTCTAACTACCAAGATGAACTTTTAATATATAGAGAAAGATAAATGAAGACTTTTACCAAATACATTGCTATGTTGATTTTGCTTTGTTCAGGAGATAGTTAGATAGTTTTTATCTCCTCTTAGAGTACATAAGTTTCTCTGGTTACCGCCCACCTCTCTCATTGCTTTACAGTGCTGTCAGTCAGTCTGATGATGTTCGGTCACTCCCTGCTTAGTCCAATCTCTAGCATAGAAGCTATGTTTTCCTAAGGTATTGGTAACTTTTAAGCCTTGGAGCTCTGCAGCTTTGTACACTGCTATTAACAAATCTGCAATAGAATCAGCTAGGAACAGCAGAGCTAATCAGCCAAACCACCCACCAGGGAAACGGAACTGAAGCTGCTTGTGCTCCGGCATCCCCCCCCCCCCGTGTTCCCCCCCCCAAAACCCCCCAACAATCTCCTACCCCCACCTCCAACTTTAACTCGGGGTCTCTGCATCCCCATTTTAAAGGGACCTGTTAACCCTGTTATCATAGCTTCCTCTTTTACAACATTTATTTACCCCCACTCACTTATAATCGGTTTGTCTTATTCACATTAGGTATCCATTTCTTGCATAGTATAGTGTGGCATATTATACTTAAATAGCAACGTTTATCTGACGAAAGCAAACAGGCCCAAATGTAGAAGGGCCTCCTAATGAATGTTCACCACTTAACACCATTTAGTTTTTGGGAGGCAATCGATGATCATGGGACACAGGCGTCAGATGATGCCCCTTTCAACCAGGCAGAGGCTGCTGAGGCCTGTAAATGGCTAGCTGCAAGTTTATGTGAACAATGAATGTAATGGCTTCAGCCAGGAGCATCGGGAATGGTGGCAGTGCTGGAATGAAGCTAGTTTACAAGGTGAGGGTTTTTTTAAAAAAATATTTTTTTCAACCTTCCCAAACGACTGACAAGCTTTTTCTTAAAATGGAAAGGCCCTCTAAAATATACCATGCTGGCAACCACTAGGTGGGGCTGAGGAGCTCTTTGCATACTGTTAATACTAATATATTTATATAATACATACAGTTGTGTAAAACTTGTGTCCTCTTAGTTGGACCTTTTGAAACACTTCAGTGTGTGATGTTTGGCGTCTGTAAATCACCTTGGTGATAAGAAATTCTAGTCATGGAAGGGTGATGTCACTTTGAGTCACATAAGAGGATTGTAGATGTGAATTGCGAAACAACATTGATCAATTTTGCACATTCTTTGCTCTGCAAATCATGAGTTACATCATGTCTCCTATTCCATTTACAATCAGTGACACCTTCAGGAATGTGCTGCCTGCTCAGTGTTGTGGAGCATGCGTATCCCAGTAGCCCATGCTGTGCACAGCATGTTCTGCTTATTTGTTTGTAGAAGGTGTAGGGTTTACACTAAGTGCATTAGTAGTGTGGAAAACAAAAGCATTATATACTAGATTTTAGCTCTGTTTTTAGGGCTTTGTCTCAGGACAATGCAAATGGATTCTATGTGACACTAGTGACACTAAGCAATAGAGTCCGGTACATAGGCTGTAAGAAATGATGTAACAAAGTTCAGTGCAAGGCAAGTAAAGCTAGGGATCTACTAAGCTACATAGTTTGTAAGGCCGAAAAAAGACAAGACATCCATCCAGTTCAGCCTGTTGTGCTAAAGTGTTGATCCAGAGGAAGGCAAAAAACCCCAATGAGGTAGAAGCCAATTGTAGTCATTTTAGGGAAAAATTCCTTCCCGACTCCAATGTGGAAATTGGAAAAATCCCTGCATCAATGACCCCCCTCCAGAATCCTGGTCACTATCACTCGTTATATTATTACATCTAGAAATGCATCCTGAACATTTTTGAACTCTGTTATTGAATTCACCATGACAAGTTCCTCAGTGCCACAGTTTCACTGCTCTTACAGTAAATAATCCTTTTCTATGTGTATGTAGAAACTATCTTTCCTCTTGGTGTAGAGGATGCCCCCTTGTTCTGGATACAGTCCTGGGTATAAATAGATCTTGAGAGAGATCTTTATATTGACCTTTAATATATTTAAACATATTTATTATGTCCCCCTGAAGCGTCTTTTCTCTAAACTAAATAACCCTAATCTTGCTAATCTTTCTGGGTACTGTAGTCCACCCAGTCCTTTTATTATTTTTGTTGTCTGCCTTTGTACCTGTTCAAGCTCTACAATGTCTTTCCCGTGCCCTGGTGCCCAAAACTGTACACAATATTGCATGTGTGGTCTGACCAGTGAATTATATAATGGGATCAGTAATATCATAAAAGCTATATCTAGAGCTATGCTTGTCAGAGTTGCAAGAAAAAGTAACTGAACCCATGGATGATCTGTATTTCTCCCAGAACTTCCAGAACACCCTAACTAAGCAAATAACACAGAAGCAATTGTATAATTCATGTTTTTTGTTGTTGAGAACATTGAGCAAATGTCCACAATGCAGAGAAAAAGTAAGTAAACCTATGTGTTACTAACTTCTGCAATGGCTAATTTACAAAATGTTTTTTTAGTTGAGAGTTTAAAGGGGTTTTCTCACCTTGCTGTTTCACTGAGTTTTAGCAATTTTTGCACCTACACTGTCTCCTCAGGCTATAGGTGGTTCTACAGCATTGATTAGCATATTCAACTTTTTAGTGAGCCGTTACTCTCACAGTGCAGGATATTATCTCGAATAAGATTACAGATAAAGCCATTGTTTTCAGTCCTCACAGTACTTGTACCTTTTGTTTAGTGAAGCTAATCTTTTTAGATATAATTAGTTTGCTTCAGTCTCAGACCAACAAAGCCTGGTTTCTGGCAAACAGATTGATTAGTGTGAACCATGTCTGCATGTAATCAAGTTTCAGACGAGATGTTGTAGAGATGCGAAAAGCATCGCTATGGGCTTGAGTGTACATCACTTTACATTAAAAAAAAAATTTATATATAGATATATCAATAAATTGGGTACAAATGGAGAAAATTGTGGACTATTCTTACTCTCCCTAGGTGTGGTTATCCTGCTAAAGTCACTCCAAGAACATCTTAAAGGGGTCGTCTCACTACAAGGATTGCTTTTTATGTTAAAGATCTTGCAAAAACAAGTCACTTTGCAATATGTGTCCATTAACAGTGTCCTACCTATTCTGAGATATCCCCTCTTGTATGGGCTGCATCCGCTCCACAGGTCGCTATAGCTACAGACCTGTTCAATCTCTTATGATAGGCTGCCAGCACTGTTTGCTATAGCTACAGACCTGGCTTCTACTGCAGCCTAGTGAAAACCCATAAACATGCCCCTGAGTTCAAGATGAAACAAAAAAACAGGACTGAGGTGAGATGAATCAATGTAGTGAGACAATCCCTTTAAAGAGGTGGGAAAGAACCCAATGGCAAGAGCAAAGTGAAAAAAAAATTGAATTTCCGAAGTATAAAAACCTCTGTTCATTTGACCACTATTACGGAAACTATTTACAAACATGGGGGCAACATGTATGAAATGGTTTTGGTCTAAAACTCACTTTTTCCCCCATAGAAACCTATGGGGACAAAAGTGAGTTTTAGACCACAACCGTTTCATACATTTGGCCCATGGTGTCCATTGAACATCACATAGGAAGTCACTGCTGTTGGAAGGAGAAAGAAAATCATTTTGGCCTTTTAATTTGCTTGGAACCACCTGGTCGTTTCACAGTACTTATGGGAAAATGTTTTATGGGCCGAAAAGGAGTGGAACTTTTTAGTACAGATTCACAATGTTATGTGTGGAGAATAAAAGCGCACTGCACACCAAAACCTCATCTTAACTGTGAAGCATGGTGGAATGAGGTTCATGCTTTGGGGATGCTATGATGTCTCAGCAGCTGGATGCCTTGTAGTTGTTAAAGGAACAGTTAATTTAAAGGGTTTTTCCCATCACAGAGTATGCTGCTGGAGGGGCAAACTACTTTAGAGTAATCAATTTTCAAAATGCATGTTATTAAAATATGTATGATTTACCCAATACAGGCCTAGTTTCGCCTTCAACTTGCTCTATTGTCTTCTTGGTTACCCGCCATCAATTTGTGTGTTCAGTGGTGGCCAGTAATGCAACATTACTGTGAGGTTGCCTGTGGCCAGGATAGCGGGGATGCCCTTTTTCCTCCCTTTGTCCGGCCAGGCCACAGGAACGTATTCTCAGACAATCTTTGATAACACTGCATTACCGGCCACCGCTGAAAGCACACGGTGGTTGGTAACCAGAGTCAAGAGACCAAGTTAAAAGTGCAGAATAGGCCTGTATTAGGTAAAGCATACATATTTTAATAACATGCATTTTGAAAATTGCTTATTTACAGTGATTGACCCTTTCAACAGAACTGGCTGTAATGGGAATATCCCTTTTAATGGTATAAAATGTAAAGGCAGCAGTCCATGACCTCAAGCTGGAGATACTGTTGATGTAAAAATGACACAAAGCTCACATGAAAATCAACAATGAATTGTTGAAAAAGTCAAACTTCTTTCCTTAAAGAGAACCTGTCACATAGGTTATGCCCCCCTTGCTGAGGACAGAACAAGCCAGTGTCAGACCTGCTGTTTCCAGTGCTGTGTCCCTTATTCTGTAAGATGCAGCAGTTTTAGAGCATTTAATGCTCAAATCTTATTCATGAGTAGGTGTTAGCCCCGCCCACCAAAGGCTAGCCCCGCCCACTGACAGTTATTCACATGTTTCTACCTATTCAAAGTAATAGGTTTATCAGTTGAGGTGGGCGGGGCTAGCAGCAGGTGGCGGAGTTTTTTAAAAAAACTGACTCTTTGACCTTTCTGGTTTAAAACTGCAGATTTGAGCACTAAATAATTGAAAACTCCAGCATCTTACAGAATAAGGGACACAGCACTGGAAACAGCAGGTCTGACACTGGCTTGTGCTGTCCTCAGCAAGGGGGGCATAAACTATGCGACAGGTTCTCTTTAAACTGGGTGAGACGTTGGCTTGCAAGGCATCCCATAAATATTGATGAACTGAAACACCTATACACGGAGGAAAATTCTCCCTGCACTGTGGATGTTTACACATTGGGATCAGTAAAACTGAAGAGTGCAACCGTTTGTCTGTAATTGTGTTTTAGATATCAATTATAGCAGATTGTATTAGTCATCTATGCAGTTAGAACAAACAAGGGGTTCACTTACTTTTTTTTCAGCTGTAATTTGTCATGCCTGCTGTTAGGACATGTGTACATTCCTGTGTATTGTGTAAAGCAATGAGCTTGTCCTAGACTCGACTTCTTGAATACGGTACATGTTCCAAAATAATTGATTTCTACGTTGCTCTCCTTTCTAGCTGCTGCAGCTCACTGAGTTCTGATGGTTCCACGCCTGGCTGCCTACTCAGCTCATCTGCTCAGGCTTCCTGATATTAAGATAGATGCACTGAACTCCAGCACGTCGCCGCGACCTGACTGCAAGCATGTAAGCAGACTGCTGATGCGCTTTCTTTATATCACTTTAATTCCAGTTGTTCTACCTCTCCCCATAAAATAAAGCAAAACCTTTTATTTGTTCTGCAAATATTTTTCAGGTTTATTTTGTTTTTGAACTATTTTCAACATCCCTTGCTGTCCATGAATGAAGTGTTCTTGGTCATATCCTTAGGCTAGAAACCTCAGGACAGGCCACCAATATTAGGTCGGTAGAGGTCCTGCTCTTGGTACCATTAATGATCAGCTTGGACCTCTTCATTGTTTACATGCACTTGCATTAGTGCCTGACATACGTTTGGGAGCAGCTGTGGTTGGTACTGGGGCTATGTGCCATTCAAGTGAAACAAATGAAGAGGTCTGTTTTAAAGGGAACCTGTTATCTCGTTCATGCTGCCCGAATAACAGGCAGCATGAAATAGCCGAAAGTTTCTTATTAAAGTGTGTTTTACTCTGAAGTGCTACGGTGTTGCAGAATAAAAGAGCCGGATATGAGTCTAATGTTCAGCTTCTCCCTGCTCCCTTAAAGGGGTTGTCTCACTCCAAGGATTGTTTTTATGTTAAAGATCTTGCAAAAACAAGTCACTTTTCAATAAATGTCCATTAGCAGTGTCCTACCTATTCTGAGATATCCCCTCCTGTATGGGCTGAATCAGCTCCTCAGGTCGCTATAGCTACAGACCTGTTCAATCTCTCCTGATAGGTTGCCAGCACTGGTTGCTATAGCTACAGACCTGGCTTCTAATACAGCCTAGTGGAAACCAGTAAACACGCCCCTGAATTCAAAACGAAACCAAGACAACAGGACTGAGGTAAGATGAATCAATGTAGTGAGACAACCCCTTTAACTTAGGTGACAGGTCTTTCCCTATACACAAGCAGGTGACAGGCCTGTCCATTAAGTTGAGCTGGTCGGGAAGAAGCTGAGCATTGAAGTCAACGGTCCTGGATACGCCACTTGACCCTGTACCTGCATGAGATTACCTTTAAATGATTGATCAATAGCGGTGTTGAGAGTGGGGCCCCGCTGATCTAGTGCTGATGGCCTATTCTGAGGATGGGCCATCAGCTTCTACAGCCCAGTTAAGCCATTTAATGTCGGTTTGCCGATTTGTTATTTTTTCCCATTTTCTAGTCTCCTTGTGGTAATCATTTGGTGATCGTACAGTTATTAAAGTTAAATTATCTATTGTTCACATAGTCTTCTGATACTTTAAGAGGTGTTCCCACCACAAAAAGTGCCGCTGAAAAGACCAATTTCTGTAAAGTAAGCTATTTTCTAAATGAATGTGATAAAAAAATAAGTATGCTTTACCTAATACAGGCCTTTTTTTGCACCTTCAACTTGCTCTCTCATCTCCGATCATCACTGTCTGCTGTGAACTGATCAAATAGCAGTATCGGGAATTTGCACATGCAGGCAAGCACCACTTTTTTTAAGCAAACAGTTGCAGGGCCTGAGCCAAAACGTGAGTTAATGCTGCATTACCAGCCACCATTGAAAACACACAGTGGTGGTCGGTTACTAAGGAGACAAAAGACCAGGTTGAAGGCAAATCAGGCCCGTATTAGGTAATGTATCTATATTTTTTAATAACATGCATTTTGAAAATTGCTTACTTCACAGTAATTGGCCCTTCTATCGTAGCAGCACTTGCTCTGATGGCAATACCCCGTTAAGGGGTTGGGTGAGTGGGTGGCACTATTCACCCCTTTTTAAATCTCCTGCTGATCCTGTGCAAATGCCTCAAAAGATCCCTGCCGGCCTTTGTTTGCAAACTGCCAGTGCTGGCATGCTGGGATGCGGCACATGCCGCGAGTGGCGATGCCGGTAGTACGGCACCTAACTGCTGCGATTGCTGCCGGTTTGCAGACACTGAAGCGGGAAACCTGTGGTGCATTGGTGCTGGATTGGCAGGAGATTGAAGAGTTGTAGTCCCCTCTCCTTCCCCTCAACAACTAGGCAACCCCTTTAAAAATGTGAAATCCAGATCTGCCTGGAATGCATGCTAATACCGTGCTAATTATCGTCAGACAAAAGGCAAGATTTTGCTTTGATTGTTCCTCGTCGTCCTCTTTTGTGAGGATTTGGATATAGCCTTTCATCAATGAGAATACAGTTAATGACTTGACGGGATAAGTGGAAGCTTCTAATGACACCAGGCCTCATGTATGTTTCATTAGTTGCCTAACAAAATAGCAGAAATGTAAATGAGGGTTTGCAATTTTGTCTGGTCCTTTTTTTTTTTTTTTTTTTTTTTAACCCAAAAGTCTTATTTATATAGAACCCTAATAATTAGATTGTGTATTGTCTGACTAGTCTATTGCTTTCTAGTCTGCGGAATAATTAGGGATGTTTTGTCTGCCTGTTTTATCGTATTATAGAAATCATTAGCTTTAAGAAAAAAAAAAAAAAAGTCTGCGCTATGGGAGCAGATGTAGTAGAAAACTTCCAGTTAGTCTATTGTAGTTTAAGCTCGGATTGCTGATCTCCGGGTCTAATGCTGTATATTTCTCTATGACGGTGGTTTTTATTGTTAACTTGCATCTTTACGTTGCTGTCAAAATTTTTTATCTTCCGCCATGTGGCTCTGCATGCATAAACATACATGACAATCCTTCAGACCATCCCCATAACCACCTGGTGGTTTGATATGGTTTTTAGCTAAAATGTTGGGAACTGGTTTACAAGCCTTGGCGCCAGTTATGGAACCGCCACACTTGGGGTAACGTGCCAAATTTCATGCGCATAATAATAGCATAGAATGCGCCTGATTTTTGACCCTGCTCTACAGCAGGTCATAAATCAGGTGCGTTCTAGTGTTAGGGTGACATTTCTGGCTCAGGTAAATCACTTTGAAATTGGTTTACCTGTTCCAGCATTAATGCGCCTAGAAATGCCGTAGCAAAGCTATAAAGATGTAGCTTCGCTACGGTTGTAGTGCGCCACGCCTCCCCCCCGATATCAGGCTCATTCCAAAACACTGCAGGCGTTATATAATGCGGTCGAGAATGGCGTGCGGGAGATTTAAACATGAATGAACGGGGCTGCGCCTGATATCGTTTTTGCACCACAGATTTCAAAATCCACATTAGGAAAATCTGTCCTATGCAAGCTAGGTCATGATTTTTCCATTGAATATTACAAGAATTCGATGTTTCTAATAACTGAACATTGTAGATTAATTGGATCATGCCTCAGGCAAATGAAAGGTAGTTATTTTAATGACTAGTGTCTTCTAGATCAAGTAGAAGACAAAAAATTCTGGAATTTATTTGTAATTTGAATTTCTTTAAACAAATACCAGTCTAAAAATGTAAATTTGTCTAAAGTTTAAAGGGGTTGTCCAACTCCATCTCCCAATCCCCCCCCCCCCTCCCAAAAAAAGAGAAAAAAAATCCTAAAAATTGCCTTAAATAGTATAAAACATGACACATATAATATATACTTTAATCAACTACTAATAAGCCAATCAAGCATTTATATTATGGCCTTATCATGACCGCCGCAGCCAATTAGAGGCCTTATCAGTCACATGCCGTTCCTTTGATCAATGCCAGTTGATCGTCAAGTAACTACTGAGACCACTAACAGACCATAAGTAAACAAGCAAGTGCCAGAGGTTAGGTATTAGATTGATGGTAGATTAAAGGGGTTGTCTCATCTCAAAGTTTCATAGGATGCATGAATTAAATAATGCGGCTTTGCTCTGTCACTTCCTGGTCAAGCTGTCTGTTATTAGCATATGAGCTCCCTGTATTCAGACTTCTCTATCAGTCTAAATTACCTTCTTTTGAGGTCTGGAGAAGCTTCTGAGCTAACGTAAACAGTAGAGTAATTAGTCTTTTGTCTGAAAGATAACACAGGCGCTCTCACTGCCAGCAGTGACCTGTGTGTCACTCCCTGCTATCAGATACAATAAACAGTAGGGGATAAGGAGTACAAAGGTCGGTCACTTGGGAAACCAGAAAAACCTCAGAAGGTGATAAAATCATTTGTAGCTCCTTAACAAAAAAAGATGAACGCAATATATTTGGAAAACGTCTTCATTTAGTGTTCCCTACATTTTGAAAGCTAATCTTTGTAGTGAGACAAGCCCTTTAATTACTGCTGGGGGATATAGTTATGTATTTTGAGGCATTTTGGAAAAAGAGTTTTTTGGGGGGCCTTATGATTTAAACCTAAACTTGGTTTTTTGGGAAAAAAAACCTAGATTGTTGCCAAATTTGAAAACAATGCAAAGGATTTTTAAAAAAACTGCCCTTTGGGTTTTTGGGGTTTTTTTTCGGGGTTATTGTGAGAAAATTTTGGGTTTAAAAATTTAATAAAAAAAATTTGGGGGAAGTTTTTTTAAAGGGGAAAATTTTCCGGTGGGGCCCAAGGGAAAAGGGTCGGTGTCCAGATAGAAAACTCAAAACGTATGCCAAAAAATTTTGGGGGGAACAAAAAACGTAAGAAATCTTTTAAAATTGAAATGGGATTTAGATAAAAGGGAGCCCAAAGGGAAAAGCTAAAAAATTAAAAACCTAAAAAAAAAAAAAGGGTAGGGGCTTGTGTTTAATTGGTGAGGTTTGGGCCATTTGCATGGCCCCAAGGGGAGATTATGCTGGAACTTTTGTTTTGGGGCCTTTTCTAATGAAACACATAAAAGTTGCCCCCGGGCCCTTTTTTCCTATGCAAATTTTAAAAGGGGGGGCCAAGGAAAGGGGAAAATGGCTTTCAGGATGCAACAGCCCAATGAAACGGGGGAAAAAATTTTTGATTTTGGCCCCCTTTTCCTCCAATCCTTTCCTTTGGAAAATAGGTTTGGCAAATTTTTTCGGGTTGGTTTTCTTTTGGGGTTTTTCAAAAAAAGTGTTCTTTGTTTTTTTTCCCGGGGAAGGGACGGGAATAAATCTGGGGGGCCCCTGGCGGGGAAAAAACCCAACCCCCCCCTGGGTTTTAAAAGGGGGGTTTTTTTCCCCAAAAATTTGTTAATTTTGGGACGTGGGTTCCAAAAAAATTGGGTTTTTAAATCACTTTTTTTAAAATTTTATGGGGTTTTTAAAAAATTGCGTTTAAAGAGAGAAAACAGGTGCCTTACCTCCCCTTAGTTACTTAAAAGCTTTTTTTAAAGAGGGGGAACCGGGAAAAGAGCTGGCAGGCCCTTGGTGCAGAGGAAAAAATTCTTTTTGAGGGAAAGGGAGCGGAAAAAGGTTTAAAGGGCCCCCGGGTTTGGGAAATATTTTGTGTTTTGTATATGGGGAATCCATAGTTTGTGGTGTGTTTTCCGAGTAGACCCCTGCTTTATCTGAGGGACAGGGAACATAAAAGGAGCTTTAAAAAGAGGCTGTGGGGGAAAGCTGTTGCCCTTTGTAAAAAAGGGTTTTCACTATTGTAGTGGGGTTTTTTGGGCCCCCCGGGGAAAAAATTTACAAGATCCCTTTTTGCCGGGGCTCTGTCCCTCTGGCTTTTGCCCTCTCGCTCTCTCTCCCCCTAAAGGTGGTTTTGTTTTTTTTGGCTTTTTTAGCAGAGGGGAGGAGTCCTGGAAAAAAACCCCTTTAAATCCCATAAAAATTTTATGGTAGAAATTTTTTAAAAAGGGTTTGGTCTGTAAAAGTATTTTTAAATTTAAAATTCCAAAAATTTTTTTTCCTAAATCAGTAAATTTTGGTTCCTTGTTTTTCCCCTTTGGGAGCTGGAAAAAACATTAATTGACAAATTTATCTTCCATTCATGGTTTGTTTTAGGGAAGTAGAAAATTTTCCCCGGCAAATTGGGCCCTGTTTTGGTTTTTTCAGTGTGTGATTTCTGAAATTTTCTTGGGGGCCCCGGAAAAAAAACCCTGTTTTTGTTTAATCAGCATTTTTGGGGGGTTTTTACTTTTTTAATTTCTTGTTTTTTTGGGATCGCTGGGGGGTTTTTTACTGCCCCCCAATTTGATGGGGAAAAAGGTAGGGCCAGGGGTTTAAATTTGTAAAATCCGGGCGGGGCGGTTGCCCTTCTACCAAGGAATTTGAAAAAATTTTGGGTTGGGCGGGATGGGTCATGGATGGGATTCCTTTAAAATTGGGTTCTGTTTTACCGGGGTTGGGGGTAAGTTTGGTAATTTGGGGGGTTTGGGGGGGAATTTTGGGGTTT
This sequence comes from Phyllomedusa bahiana, assembly GCA_025379985.1. Lineage (NCBI taxonomy): Eukaryota > Metazoa > Chordata > Amphibia > Anura > Hylidae > Phyllomedusa > Phyllomedusa bahiana. The sequence continues at coordinate 19,075 of JAODAL010037918.1, read as the reverse complement.
TTCTAAAAATCTTTTAAATTTTTTTCTTTGCACTAACCTTAAAGCTGCCAATCAGTCTGTAAGCCCCGGGGAAACCCAGGGTGGCCCCAACTTCCGGGCTGAGTGTGATCGTAGAAAAAGGAGTTGTTTGGCTAACTTAAGGGGGTTTTCCCATAAATTTAAAATTTGAGGGGAAAAAAGCTTGAAAAAATTAAAATAATTGGGTTTTTTTTCCACTATTCATTATTATTAAAAATTTTTTGCCCGTTTTTGCTTAGCTGCTCCTTTAGTGATCCATTGTTTACAGCTCGTCTCCAGGATTTTTCGACCAGGGGGAGGTTTTTTCCAAACCCTTTGGTTTCGCAATGCCCCGACATAAACCCCCCTCTGGTAGCAAAAGGGGGGGGAAAAATTTCCCAAACCCCGATTTTCATTCTACCCCTGCCCCTCTGTTCTCCTTAGAAAAATTTAGTAGACATTTGCAAAAAAATTTAAAAAAAAGGGAAAACCTAAATTTAAAGGGTTTTTTCCCATTGATAAAGGGGGGAAAAACCCCACGGGTTTTTTGGTTTCTGCGGGTTTTGGGAACCCCTAGGACCCTTGGGCTGTGGGGGAAAAAAAAATTTTTTAACTTTTTGTCCCTTACTTTGTGGGCTGTCCAAGGCCTGTACATAAACCCGATTTTCTTTAACTAAAAGAGGGGGAAATCCCATGGTGTGTCATCCTGGGGGGTTTAAACTTTGTTTTGAAATTTTTCAAAAAAAAATAAAACACCCCCCCCCTTTTCTGAGCCCACAGAGTTTGAAGAGCTGGTTGCAGGGGGGTATAAAAATGGGGACGGGGAAAAAAAAACCCCAAAAAATGAAAAGTTTTTTTGGGGGGTTTCTACTAAATAAATTTCATTTCCCTTACTTTCCGTTAATTTTTCTGGTTTTTTTTGTTTTTCAGGGGGCGTGTTTTAGGGCCCTTTCCCACTAGGCTGCGTAGCAGAAAAAGATCGGTAGTGGGGGAAAAACCGGGGCCCCACTGGGTTTTTGTTTAAAAACGGGGTCTGTGCTTTTTTTAGGGGCCCTGGGAGCGTTGGAACCCTACAAGGGGGATTTTTTTGGGTTTTGGGTTAGGGGAAATTTTAAAAAACTTTATTGTTTTTCGTGCTTTTTTTAAAGCTTCATAAAAGCAATTTTAGGGGGGGGGGGGACAAACCCCAAGGGGGGGAAAAGTTTTAAAAATTTTTTGGGGGGTTGGGGGAAAAGGCCCTTGGTGCGGGGAAGGGGGGAAAACCCCCTTCAAGAAAGGGTCTTCCCAAGGGTGGGGGCACCAACGGCGGGGGGTCAAATTTGTTTTTAAATTTGTTAAATTTAACTTTATTAAAATTTTGGCTAAAAATTTTTACCCAAAAAAAAGCATGGGAAACCGCATTTTTTAGTTTACAAAATTTGATGCTTTTTTTGGAAAAAATTTTTTTTCAGAGGGCGTATTTTACTTTTTTTGTTTTTAAAAATTAAACAGGCCCCAAAAAACGGGAGGGGGGGGAAAAATTTCAAAGGGGGGCCCCCAATGTGTATTTTTAGGCACGGAAAAACCCACTTTGGGAAAAAAATTACCAAAAAGGGTTCATATGAATTTGGGTTTTAAACCTTTTTGGGCCCTTCAAAAAATTTGGAACCCCCATTTTTTTCCTTTTTTGGGGTTTTTTTTCGTGGGGTTTAAAAGGCCCAAAGGGAATGGGATATTTCAATTCCTTTTTTCGCGTTGCAAAAACGAAAATAAAATTTAACGTATGAAAAAAATTTGTTTTTAGGGGTGAAAAAAACGGTATGTATTTTTCCATTAAAAAAATTTTTTGAAAATCTGACTGGGCATTTTTAAAAAAGGAGGGCCCAAATATTTTTGGGGGGCATTTTTCCGTTTCCCTAATTCGTCCCCCCAAAAAACGAAATTTCAAAATACCCCGTGTGAGCACCCCCCAAAAACGGGATCCGTTTGGAAGCCCCCCCGGGGAAATGTTTTGTAAAATTCACTGCTTTTGACCCGCCAAGCCGGAATGGGTGGGGGTTTGGCGGAAAAAGCGGGTGAAAAATTTTTGGGGGGAAAACCCCCTTTTTAATTTGGAATAATTTGGGCGGGAAATTTTTTTAGGGGGGGGTTTCAGAGTACCCCGGAAAAGTATTTTTTAGGGTTCGTGGGTAAGAGAAAAAGGGGGAGGATAAAGGGTTTCCGCCATTAGTTATAGAAGGTCTGTTCCCTTGTTGTGAGTTTTTTAAAACATTTTAAAAACTCATTTCTTTGGGTAATAAAAATTGACAGAGGGGAACCCCTTCTTTCTTCTAAAAAATTTTTAAAGTTTTAAGGGGTTTGGGGACCTAGGGTGGCCCCTTTTTTTGGGGTTATAGGGGTTTTATTTGAAGAAAAAAAACGGGAAACCAAACCGGGGTTAAGGGTTTTTTTCCCCCTTTTGGGGGGAAAAAGTAACTTAAAATTTTTTTTTCATGCATTTTTTAACCAGCCCCCCCATATTTTGGTTTTTTTTACTGCCCCTTCCATTGTTTTAGTGAGGGGGCATGCAGTGATTGGGCGGGAAAATGGTTGTGCCTTTAAAGAAAAAGTCCCGTTTACTACAGTTTTGTTCTGCTTTTTAAATTTGTCTTAGTGAGGTGAATGCGGTAATTTGGGCCCAGTTTTTGTTGGGCTTCTTTTCCACGTCCCGTGCAAAAATTTAAAGGGTTCCTGTACTGCCCCCCTTACATTTATTAGGGCGGTGCATGCAGTAAATTGGTGGCCCAACCCCCCCTCTTACTCTACATGCAGTCCTAATTGGTCCTTTTTTATGCCTTTTAAACATGTATTTTTGGGGTTTTAAATGCAGTGGGTTTGGCAGTTTTAGTTGTGCCTTTTAAAAGGTACAGTGAAAGGTACTACAGGTTTTGAAACGGGCTCTTAAATGTTTTAGTGAGGGCATGAAAGTAATTTGGCCCCTTTTAATCGTTGGTTCCCTTACAGTCCCAAGTGCAGTTTTCTTGCCCTTTGGTACGGGTTTTACTTGTATTAGTGAGGGGGCATGCAGTGAATTGGCCCCAGTTTTTTGGTTTGGGCCTGTTTTTCAGTTACTGTTTGTATTATTGTTTTTTTATGTTTATTAAATGTTTTAGTGAAAGTCCCTGCAGTTGATTGGGGGTTTCTATGCCCCTTTTCTACTTTTAAAACCGGGAAATTTAAAACTGTCCTGGAATTGGCTTTTAATGTTTTTAGTCCCAGGGCCTTGCAGTGATTGGGGGGCCTAGTGGGCCCCCCCCTTCCACGTACGGGTTGCGTTTTTAAAACTTTTCTGTACTGTTTAAATGTATTTTTTTCCCAGTGCATGCAGTTTTTTTTGGGGTTTCCTGTAGCGCCCTAAACTTTCCCAGGGGGCAGTACTACAGGGGCCCTGTTACTCCCCCTTAATGTATTAGTGAGGGGGCCTGCCCTTCAGGAAAATTTCCGAGGGGGAGAGAACGCACCCATTTAAATCGGCAATTTTGGGCATTTCCCCAAGGGGTGTTAAAAAAGTGTGTGAGAGGGGGAATTTACGGGGGGTTTAAGCCCCGGGAAAAACCCGCCCCGGGCCGGGGGCCCAAAAATAAAAGAGCAAAAGGTAGTTTTAAATCTTTAAAGCCGCTCCCCCGGGGTTTAAATTTCAATTTCTCGTTTTTCTTCTTGGGCCCACCCTTACGGGGGGCAAAGGTTTTCAAAAAAATAAAAACTTTTTTCAATTTTTCCCTTTTAAAAATTTTTCTCATTGCTGGAAGGGGGGATGAAAGACCCCCAAATATTTCCCATGTTTTTTTTTTTTTTTAAAAACCTTTCTAAAATTACAATTTATTTTAGGGTTTTCTTATTTTTTTAAAACAATATAAACCGGGGGGTTTTGGTTCTTCCCTTTTTTTTTTGGGGAAAAGGTGAAAAACCCCCTTTTTAAAAAGAGGGTTAATAAATTTTTTGAGGATATGGTACTTTTTCCCCATGGCCTTTTTTTTCCGGTGGGGGGAACCTTTGTCCGTGTCAAAAACTGTTTTGTCTTTTTTAACTTTTCCGGGGGGAGGAAATTGGTTAAAGGGGGTTTAAAGGGTTTTGGGGGGGGTTTAAAAAATTTCCAAGATTGGCGGGGGGTTTTTGTGTGTTTTTTATTTTATATTTTTTTTTGTTTTTGGGGGTATTAGGGGGGGGTTTAAAGGTGTGGGGGGGGGGGGGGGGGATTGGGGGGGGGGGCCGGGCGTGGGTGGGTGTATTTGTTTTTTATTTTTAGTTTTTTTAGGAAATATTTTTTTTATTAATATATTGAATTATTATTATTTTTAAATGCATTTATTTTTATATGAAATATTATATAAGGGTTTAATTAAAATATCCCTGTTGGAAATATATGCTTTGGGTTAAATTTTTCTTTGAGGCTCCTTGGGTGGTTTTCTTCATCTGAATTCACTTGCAAGGGCATTTTTTTCCCAAAACAAGGAAAAAAAAGCTTTTTTTTTTTTTTAACCCCCAATGGGAGGTTTCCCCCAACAGATAATTTTTGGGTTTGGGGTTTTTTTGTCTGGGGAAAAATGTTGGGGCCAAAAAAACCCAAAAAGGGGCTTTTAAATTTGGGGTAATAGATCCTTTCCCTTTGAAAAAATTGCCCAAAGGTAAGGGTCAGGGTTCACGTAAATTATTTATTTTGGGTTTTTAAATACAGCATCCTGTGCGGATTAAATTTTTTTAAATTTGTCTTAATCAAAAGTTATATTTTTTCTTTTTCAAAAAGGGGAATTTAAAAGTGTTTAGAGTTGTTTAATGCTATTAGTCCCCCGGGGGGATTTAATTTTTACACCGTTGCTTTCTTGATTTTAAAATTTATATTAAAAAAAGGTTTTTAAAAAGCTCCCCTTGTGGTGGGCCGCAAGCAGTATTTTTTTTTTAATGTTCCCCATGCAGGGGTTTGTGGGGGGCCCCCTGATCACAGCGTTTAAACCTCCCATTGGGCAAGTGGTTTAAAAAATTTAAAACTGCCTTAGCTTCTTTTTTAAAAGTGAATTCTTGCCCTTTTTTTTTTCCACTTTAAAAAAAAAAACCCCCATCGAACATTTTTAAAGGGTTTTTCCCCCGGGGCCCCGGGATTTTCAGTGGTTTTTTAAAAGGACTTTTTTTTGGATTTAAAAAACTCTCTGTACGTGCTGTCAACCTTTTACTTTGATTTAAATTTAAAAAAGCCTTTGCTGGAAATTTTCACCCCGGGAAATGGATTTTCCCCCGGACGGTTTTTTAACCCCACCCGGGTATAAAGTTTTTAAAACTTAGGGGCGGTCCCCATTTTTCCCGGGTTTTTTGGGCCCGGGGTTTTTTCAATGGTTTGGGTTTTTGGGAAAAAGGCCCCGTCAAAAAAAAAGGCCGCAAAAGAGCCCCAACGGGGGTCTTTGGGAAAAAACCCCTGGCGGGCCCCAAAAAAGGGAAAGGGGATTTCCGCGGGAAAAAAAAAATTTAAAAATTTGGGCCAACTTTTTTTCCATCCAGGTTTTGGGAAAAGGGAAATTTTGAGGGAAATGTGTTAGGGGGGGGGCCCGGGGGCTTTTGTTTAAAAAAAATGACCTTTAATTTGGGCCTCTGCCGGGGGGGCCCTTGTTTTTAGTTTGTTTTTTTCTTAAATTTTCACACTACAAAAGCCCCAAAAAAGGGTTTTGGATTTTCCGGGCCCGAAATTTTGTTTTTTTTTTTGGGGCGGCGGGGGGGGCCCCTTTTTGTCAGCGATTTGTTTTTTTCCCAAGCCCTCAAAACCCTTTTTTTTTCATGTCCCCCCTTTGGAAACCGCGCTTTAAGAAATAAAAAATTGTTTTGGTTTTCCAGGCCTGGGGAAATTTTTCAAAAAACCCCGGGGGGTTTGGTAAAAATTTCCTGGGGAAGGGGGAAACGAATTTGGGGGGGGAAAATTTAAGGGGTTTAAAGCAGGGGGTTTTTTCAAAAACTGGGGCCCCTTCCACCCTTTTGGGGGAAACCCCCCCCTAAAAAACCCCCCCCTTGCCCCCCCCCATGCCCCCCCCCCTTTTTTAAGGGGATTTTTTAAAATGCTTGTTTGGGGGAATTGTTTTTTCCCCAAAACAGTTTGGAAAGGGGCCCCCGCATTTTGGGAAAACCCGTGAGGGAAAAGGGTTAAACCGTTGGTTTACAGGGGGCCCCCCCCCCCGCCCCCCCCAAATCCCCCCAAAAACTGACGGAAAACCCTTTGTGGTGGGGCCCAAGGGGCCCTTTCCCTTTCGGGCTGAAAACTGTTTGGATTTCATATTGTAATGGGTTTCCCCCGAAACCCAAATTGCCCTGCTAAACCTAGTAGTCCCTTTTGGGTCGGGATTGCCGTTTTTTCCTTTTCCTGGCAGTCTTTTTGGCTTTTTATTTTAAAAAAACCACTCCCATTTACTCTGAAAATAAAACCTTTTTTTGTGGGGGAATCTTTTTGGGTTTTCACTTAATGCACCCAAAAAAATGAAAAACAGTGGAGGTTTTTTTTTCTGGTTTTTTAAATGGGTTTGTTTAGGGGTTTTTGTATGATTTTTCCTCAATTTTTGATTTTATTTTTCTAAGGCCATGTTTACCTAAATTTAAAAAAAAACCTGAACCCAAGCATTTTTTATTCCCGGAAGATCAAAAAAATTGGAAAAATGGCATTTTTGGGGGTTTTTTTCTTTGTCGGCTTTTCCCGGCGTGGGTAAAGGGGCAAAAAAAAGAATGATCAACTTAAATTTTGCTTTTTTGTTGTTTAAAACTTTCGGGATAAAAAAACAGAAACCCAAGTTTAAAATCACAAAGTTGTATTTTTTTTTTAACGTGTGGGTTTTCCAGGAAACCAAAATTTCTGTTTTTTGGGGGGAAATAACAGGTTAGTTTTTAAAATGTTTTTTTTTTAAAGGGATGACTTCATGAAATTTGGAGGCCCCATTAAAAAAGAAAAAGGGGGGAAGTGTTATTTTGACGATCCATTTTTTAAAATTTAAATTAAAAAATAGTCTACACGAGATCTTTTATTATTTTCAGCATTGTTACAGCACTAGGAAGCTATATGGAACATGTCATGAATAGAAGAGCTACAAAACATGGTTGTCCTTGTAAGTCATGCCTTCTCACAACTTTAAATGGGCTGTACAGAGTTAGAAAAAACGTAGCGCGACATGTCCCAACTCGCCAACGCCTGTTTTTTGGTCTATTTTGCGTCAAAACCACATTTAACGCCATATTCTTGTTGTAAATTAACTGTCGTACACAAAAACTAGACGCGTTATACGCCAGGCACGACACTTTGTAATGCACCTAAATATGGTGCGCTGTGCTCCCCCGTCGCGCAATGTGCCTGTTGAGGCACATTACATATGTTATGCTCCACCGTCGGGCAATGCGCTGCGATAGGCACATTACATATACTACCAATGATATGCTATGCGCCGCGAGTTGCGCAATGCGCCTTTTTTATGTAATGCGCCTTTTTTGGCGCATTAAGGAATACAGGACGCCAGACTTTAGAAAGTATCGGACTTTCAGGCGCACTTTACACTGATTTCATGCGCCGAAACCTGGCACATTGGTTTTTTCCTTTATTAAAGGGACACTGCTGTCAGAAACTAGTATTTTTGTTAAAACCGATATTCCTGGAAAACTTTTATTTTTGGCAATATATATTTTTTATTTTGGCAGCCCTATGCAATTACAAATTGAATATTAAAATATTGTCCTTCTCTAGCTGTGAGAGAGAACTTTTTTTATGGCAGGGCAGTTATTTCTATATAGTCGCATTACAAATTGATGATAATCATTGCTCTATTGTTCTCTCCGCAGGGTAGATAAGATTTTATTAGACCATGAGCAATACATGAAAAATAGGGTAATCTTTTTCTGCATTGAGGAGTAAGGGAATAAGTGTGAAGAATCCCCGATCTTCACTGTTAACAGGTAATTGCTGATAATATTTACACTTCTTTGACCAGAAGGGAGGACCATCCATCAATCCTCTCTCTGCTGTGCTATCGGAGCTCACAAAAGAAGTCAGGGACAAGCTAGTAAATCATGTATGTAAGGGAACGTTTAAAAAAATTATATAAAAAACCCCACCCAATAAAAAAAAAAAAAAATCCATATAAGGCAATAGGTGGATACATTTTTTTTGGTTTTGGTAAACGCCCCCTTTTAATTTTTTTTAACCCTTAAAAGGGGTTTTGTAAATTTTTCCCCAAAGTTTTCAAGGGTTTTGGCTCTGTCATTTTCCTGGTAAACTGTCGAAAATTATTTTTAATGGGGCCCCCAAGTATTTAGGGCTTCTTTTTTAAATTATGTTTATCAGCTAAATTCCTTCTCTGAAATCCAGGGGAAACTTCTTTGTTTAATGTAAAAAAAGGAAAAATAGTTTTTGTCTAAAAAGTTCAGAAAAAAACACAACCCTCTCACGGGCTTGCGTGACCTGTGTAAATAAAGGGTCATTTCCCTGCTATCAAATTAGAAAAACGCAGGGGAGAAAAAAGAACATAGGAGGGGTTTAATTGGGGGGAAACCCTGTTTTGACCAGGAAGGTGAAAAAAATCACTTGGGGGCCCCAAAAAAGGGGGATTTGCCAGGACCCCATTTTACTTACCTTTTATCAGCACGGGAGTGGGAAATATAAAAAAAAATCATGCTGAGTCTTTGAAGGCTCCCAGGGGAGAAGAGGGAGGGGGGGGCCCAAGGATGGGGAAATAAGGGAGCGTCTCAAAACTTAACTAAAATTTAAAAAAACGGGAAAAAAAACAGGGGATTCCCCAATACGGGAAGACACAGACTCATAAAAACTGCCTTTTTTCCCCTGTCCCCTTAAAGCTCTTCATTTTCCCTGCCCATCAAAAAAAGAATTTGTTTCAGAAAACCCCGGGCCCCTTGTCAGCTCCTTGCTTTTTGTCTAGTGGAAGTTTTTCAGGAAACCCTAAGGGGGGATTGTGAAATGCTGTACCCTCTCGGGAGTCTTCACTTTTTGAAAATTAAAATTTATATTAGAAAAGTGTTTAAAATACCCTTTTTGGGGGTTTCCCCACGTAAACTTTAAACATCGTGGAAAAAACCCCTTTAAAAAAAAAAAAGGGGGGAAAAAGCAATATATTTGGAAAAGGGTCTTCATTTGGGTGTTTCACATTTTGAAAGTATTCTTTGTAGCGAGACAACCCTTTTTAAAAATAGAAAATAAAAAAAAAGGGGGTTTTCTTAGTTTGGGCCGGGCCCTCCAAAAGGTGTTTTCTCGGGGGTTTCCTAATGTTATGCTCTTCATAACCTCGGAGGACAACAGTCTTTTTTTTCATTCTATTAACATTGTCCTCTTAAATTAGACTATAAGTAAATTAACGCTACTGGAGTATTTTTTTTCTACAGCGCTCTGGGTATTGTGTTGCGGGGTTTTTTTAAAGGGGATCGTTTCCCCTTACGTAAAACACGAAATTTGATAGTGGGTGAGAAAACCCCAAACCTTTGCTGCCAAAAAAGTTTTCTGCAGCCATATGTGATTTTTTTTTCGGGACTTAATTGAAGCAAATTCCCTCCAGGGCCCTAACTTCTGTTTTTCTACATCCCCCAAACCCTTTTTAAGGGGGCTCTATCGCCGTCTCCGCCTTGTGAAGCAGTGGGAAAGGTGAAAAAGGGACTTATTTTGCGGGCCCAAAAGGCCCGCCCTCCCAGTCCGTGTTTCGGGGGTTAAATCAACCCCAAATTTAAAGGAGGGGGTTTTCATTTGGGGCCTCTTTGCCCTTTTCCCTTTTCCTTCACTTGGATGTTTTGGTGAATTAGGACATAGGGGCCCCGGTTTTTAAAAGTAAACCGCGTTTTTTTGGACACTTTTGAAATTTGGTTTTTTGAGGCGTTACCTCGGGGTTTAAAAATCATTTTGGGTACAAAAAACCCTTTTGGGAAAAACCCCTGCTCTTTAACGCTGGCTTTTGGGAAAACCGGTTCACTTTCTGGGAAACCCCCAGTTCGCATGAAACCCCACTATCAAAGCGGGCCGGGCTAGGCCCCCTTAATGTTATTTTAAAGGGGAAAGCCGTCAACCCCTGCCGTGCCCTTGGCTCTGGACCCCAGAGTTGGGGAGGGGACCCGGTCGGGGGATGTGATGGAACATGGAGTTTTTAAAAAAGGGGGGTTTCCCCTCCCCTTTGGGTAAAAAGTGGTTTTGGAGGGTTGGAAGCTTTTTGCGTACAGGTGCTCCTGGGCCCTTTTGAAGATGAAAAGGGTGACCCCTGCTTTCTTCGGGGGGGGACCTTGATGAGGGAAAACCGGAACCTTTTCCGGGCGCTTTAACAATAAAAAGGGGCCAAAAGGGGGCCCCAGGTTTTTTTTTAAACCCGTTGATTTTGGGAGACCGGTGGATTTGCGAGTGTTTTTTCATTTTGATCAAAAAATTGTTTTCCCCAATCAGGGTTTCCCATAATTTTAATTTAAGGGGCCCCGTATCACGAAAGCATCCTTTACCATTTAAAAATTTTAAAGGGGCATATTTTTCCCCCTTTTTTCTCCCTAAAGGGGTTGTTTTCGCTAAAAAGGGATTGTTTTTTATGTTAAAGATCTTCCCAAAAACAATCATTTTGCAATATTTGCCCCAATTAAAACAGTGCCTCCCTATTTCCCAAAAAGATATCCCCTCTTGTTTTGGGGCTGCATCACTCCTCGGGTTTGTTTATAGTACGGGACCTTTTAAATCTTCCTGTTTGGGCCCTGCCAGCACTGGTTTGTTTAAAAGCTACGGGGGCCCCTGGTTTCTACTCCCAGCCTGGTGGGAACCAGAAAAAACCCCGACCCAAATTTTAAAAAAAAAACCGAAAAAAAAACAAACTGAGGTGAAAATGAAATCAACCCTATTGAGAAAAACCCCTTTTAAAAATTTGACCCGGGCCCTTGACCACACTATTGCCAGTACCGCTCTGATGGCACCACTGTTCCCTATAAAACAGTCCGGGGTTTAAAAGGAGGGAATAGGAACTAAAGTTTGTTTTTTAAAGTTAAATTTCTGTATGCAAATGGGGGAAAAAGAAAAAATTGTTTTAAAATGAAACCCTCCAGCACAAAATTTTTTTTTTTTTTTTAAATTTTTGTTTTGGGAAATATCCCGGGGGAAAAGGGGTTTTTTACATTTTTTTTTTTATTTTGTCCCCACTTTTTGTATTTCCCCCTCATTTTCACCTCGTGAAATTTTGGTATGTTTGGCCCTTGTCATTCACAGCTATCCTTCTGGGGAACAAAAAGTGTCAGCATTCCCCTTTTAAAATCTCCTAATTTTTAAAAACCCTGTAATTCGGGGTTTTGCCTGTACTTGGAAATCAAATAATGTATTAATTTGATGGCAATTGTTTTTTTCCTCCCTTGGGTTTTAAACCCTTTTATTTTTGTTTTGTGTGGTTTTGGATCCTGTCCTGAATGGCTTTTCTAAAGCATTGCGTGCGGGAAAGAGGGGAAAGGGGGCCGGGGGCTAGATCTGTGCAGGGCTACCCCAAGTGAGGAAAAAAAGTCCCACCTTTTTGAAAAGCTAAACAATCATGTGTTTAAAAAATGGCTCGGGGGGGGAAGTTTTTTGGGCTTTTAGGTGGATTTTAAGATTGAAAATTGAACACCCATGTTATCTTTTTTTTCTAAAAAATTCCCAAAATAAGAGTTTTTGTTCTCCCCTTTCTTCCTTGTTTTCTGAAGTTACAAAAAAAGGAGAATTTTTGGGCTGGGTTTTTTAGAATCTCCCAACAAAAAAAAAAGCAAAGAAAGCAAAAAGTGCTTTTATAAAACACAGGTGTAAAGACCTCTATGAACGGCATTTACTGTCCCATGCAAGGTCATGCTCAAGGAGAAAGCAGTGTGCTCCTTCTTCTCGCCCATGGCCACATGGGACAACCTTTTTTTTTTTTTGCAGTGGTCGGTGGGTATGGTCACACAGGAGCATGGACCTTTGTCTCAATGTTGTTTGGCATTAAGAAGCCCCAAGCAAACAGATATGTTTTTTTTTTGGACTCTTTCCTTTATTCCCCCTTTTTAAAATTTTTGGGGGAAAAAAAGGGGAAACTTTTTTTTTTTTTTTTTTGATATTTTTTTTAACAACATTTCCAGGTAATTCTTTTTATTTCCTTTTCAGCTTCATGTGGTGCTTTTCACTTCCAACATTTTGGAAAGTATCTTTCTTATGGGTATGTTCACGTGATGTATTTGCGGGGGGATATTCAGCATGCAAGCCCCTGGGAAATACGCCCCGGGAAATTTCAGTTTTAAACCAAAGCACTTTAAATTTAGTGCTTTGATAACCACGTAAATTTCCCCCCCCAAAATATGAGCCTGTAAAAAGAAGTGACCTATTTCTTTCTGGCGAGTTAAAAACGCCTTGGGGGAAAATTAAAAATGAATAGGGGGTGTTTTCTGCCCGGGTTTAAAGTCGCGGGTTGGGGCCCGTGCTACCCTTTTACCAACAGGGGTTTTGCGGGGTACAAAAAAATATAACATCACCCATACCCCCCTGTTAACTCAAACCCATTTCCCAAAAAATAAAGGGGCATTTTTCCCCACAGCAGAGGGGGAAATTAAAAACCCGGGCGGGGTTATCCCTTAACCAAAGGGTCCCCCAATCCAGTCCTGAAGGGGGCCCCCCCAACAGGTCATGTTTTCAGGATCTTCCACAGGGGTGCCCCTGGGCAAAAATGGAAAACCCTTTGCAATGCTAAGGAAAAGCCAAAAAAAAACATGAAACCCGTTGGGGGCCCCTTGAGGACTGGAGTTTTTGGGACCCCTCCTTTCACTGCTTTAACCCCAGAATAAAGGGTGGGCCAGCCTTCAGCCCCCGGGGGAAAACACGGGGTCCCGGCCCAAAGGGGGCCCCCTACCCAGGAAAAACCTTTTAAACCCCGGTTTTGGGAAACTGTAAAAGGGGATCAAAGCCTCAAGTCTGCGAAAGCTTGTAATGATTAAAAAACCCCCTTTTAAAGGGAAAAGGGTTGGTTTTCACCAAATTTTTCATGTTGTGTTTTGCTGTAGGGTTTTTTATTCCCCTAAAAAAATAAAGTTTTGTTTTTTTTTTTTTTTTTTTTTTTTTTAAATACTCTGGAATTGTTTTACAACGAACCAAAAATTTAAACAAATCACATGGGGCCCGGAGGGGGAAGAACTTTTTTTGCTGAGACCCTTTGTCTTGCACCTTTTAAGGGGGCTTGTTATTACTTTAAAAAACATTGGGATAAATTTTACAATTCTTTTTGACTTTTGAAATTTACTGGGAGATTTGCTGGCTTCCTTTTGGTTAAAGGGTTAAAACCCAAGTGACAATGGTAAAAATTGATGCAAATGAGAAAATTTTTGAAGCTGTACATGGTTTTGGTAATCCTTAAAGTGAGAAAAAATGGCTAAATATCTTTTTCGTAGTGCGAATACACTATAGACATCTCATTGTTCTGGGGCAGGGGTAAAGTACTAAACAGCCGGTTTGGGGATATATTATTGTAGATCACTGTGATGTTTATCGTCCGCTCTGAAAAAGCAAAAGTTTTTCCCCGCGCAAAAGAACTTTTTTTTCGAAATTGGCTACTTTGGCCTTTTCAACCCTTTATTTGTCTTGCCCCCTGCACGTTGTCTAAATACCAGGGAAATTTTCTGCACTTTCCTGTTTGGGGAAATTCCCTTCCTTAAAATTGAATATATTTTTCTGAGAAGGTTCTGCCAAAGAAATTTTTTTTTTTTTATTTTCCCTTTAAAAAAAAAAGGCCCCCCCTTTTTTGCCGCATTTGCGTTTTTGCCGGGCCTTTTTTGCTTTGTCTTCAAAACCTGTTTTTTTTTTGTATTTCATAAATTAAGCCATTTGGGTGTTGCTCCACCCTACAAAAAGGGGAAATAAAAGGGTCCTTTTTGGGATTTAAAATCCTTTTTTTTTAAAGGTTTTTTGGGGCCCCAAGGAAACGCTTTTTTTTCTGGGTTTTGGCCCCTAATAAAACTTATTGCCTTTTTTCACCAAAAAAAACTTTTTTTTTTTTTTTTTTTGGGGCCCCCTTAAACCAAATTTTTTTAAAGGATTTTTGGGGGCTAAAATTTTCTGGATTTTTGGGCCCCTAATTTAAAGTTTTTTCGCTTTTTATCGCCAAAAAAAACGGGTTTTTTTTTTTTTTTTTTTTGGGTAAGAACCATTTTTTTTTTTTACGGATTTTTGGTGCTTTAAAAACATAAAAATAATTTTTGGGCGCCCCTTTTAAAGTTAAAAAGGAAATTTTTCGTAAAAAAGGCAGTTAAAAAGTCCGTTTAAAAAACCCTAATTTTTTTGCGTTGGAAGTAGAACTTTTTAGCGCCAAAAAAAATGTTGAGAAAAGGAAATTTTAGGCCAAAATCCCAAAAAAAAAACACCCTTATTTTTGGTTTTCAGAACAGAACTTTATTACGCCAAAAACTGTAAACGAAAAGGATTTTGGGGACCAAAAACCCACCCAAAAAAGGATTCTGAAAGGCCCAAAAACCATAAAAAATTTTTTTCTTAAACCCAAAAATTTTAAAAATTTCCAAAAAAACGTTAGCGCCCCAAAACATGGGTCATTTTATTTTTTAAAGGGGGCAAAAAAAAGGACCAAACAGACATTTTTTTTGCAAGGGTTTGATAAGGGTTAAAAACCCCCTTTTCCCACCCCTTATAGGGTTTAATTGGGTCCCCGGGAGAGTTTTCATTGAAAAATCATGGGATAAAATTTCCGGGGAAAAACCCCCCAAAAAAAAACCGGCCCAAAAAACAAAAACCAGCACTTTCCCCTAAAACTCCTTTTAGTAAATTTTTTTGTTTTTTTTGATCATGTTTTTCAAAATTCGAACCCGTAAAAAAAACGGCAGAAAAAAAAGCTCCCGTGAACAGCGGGGGGGTTTTTAAAATTTGGAAATTTAAAGGGGGGATTACCCGTCGTTTTTCCAAACGTTTTTTTGTGGGAAATGTAAGACAAACCTATGGGGTATTTTTTTTCACCAAGGCTTTTTTGGGCGATTTCCCCGGGGGACTGCGGGTTAAAAGCGGGGAAATGGGGGCCCCCTAATTTTTTGGTAATTTCCCTAGCTTCATATGGGAAATAGGGGTTTCGCCCCCTCTCCCTGCTCGTAAAAATTCCCAAAACGTATTGAAAGGGGGGAGAAAAGTTAATTTTCCATTACTTGCGGTGAATACGTGCCCGATGAGGAATGTCCCTGGGGGTGGCGGATTGCGGGCCCTGGGGGGTTACCTTTTTCCCCCCTGAAACCATTTCGAACTTTTATGCGCCGAATATGTTTGTATGGACATACCCAAAAGGGTATGGAAAAAAAAAAACGACCAGAAAACCCAAATTTCTTTAAAAAGGGTTTATAAAAAGAGTTTTTTTGTCTACCCGCCCCGTAAAAAAAAATGCTTTAGAAAACCGCCGGGTTTGTTTTTTTTGGCACGTTTTGGGGTTTTTTTTGGCCAATTTTTCGGGTTTTTTTCCCGAACCCAAAAGCCCGCATTGTAAAAAAAAAAACCCAGAAACCCTGAAAAAACTGCCATTGTTTTTGTGCCCTTTTCCTTCAAAAAAAAAGGGGGAAAAAATCCCCTCCTTGAGGAAGCCCCAATAAATTGGTTGGTTGGGGAGGATTTTTTGCGCCTATCAGAAAACCCCACTGACTGTTTTGCATTAAAAGCAAAGGCTTTGGGAAAAAAAGCCCGAAGAGCTCCCAGCGCACTCCCATTGGGTTCAATGAAAAGGGCAACCAATTTTTATGGGAGTCCTGTAGCCCAAAAACAGACGATGTTAAACCTACAAAAATGCCCCACTTTTTGTTACTTTTTTTTTTTTTACTGTTAAATAAATTTAATTTAAGCGCAAATTTTGTGGGGAATTTTCAGAACCGCCCTAATAAAACTGTGACCTAATTATTCCGCCTTTAACAAGCGTTTACCATGGTCCTGGATTGAGCACCAGTGATTACAAAGGTAATTTTCCATCCTCCAGGAATCTTTATCCTCTGGGTATACTGGATTATATAGGGGGAACCACCTTGGGTTTAAATTTCCCAAATTTTAAATTTTAGGGTTTTATAACACGGGGGAGTTTTTTCTTGGTTTTCCTTGGGCTTGTACCAATTAAAAACCTCCCGTTTAGAATTCCTTTTTTAAAACATTTTTGTAAAATCCCGTTTAAAAAAATAATCATCCCGGGGATGGGCAAATTTTTAAAAGCGGGTTTCCCTACACCTGCAGCCCTCATAAGGGGGTGGGGTCAAAAGGAAGGGGAAAAAAGAGGGCCCCTTTCAAAGGATTGGGGGACCACTCCAACAATGGGTTTTTTTAGAAAATTGACAATGAAGTGTTAGCACTGATTGGCGGGTTTTCCGGGCTATTTTAAGACGCCTCCCCTCCCGGGGAAACCCCCAAAAAACCCCGGGCGGTTTTTTTTATAAATGGTGTGGAAATAAATTCTTCTTTCTGATGTGTTGTTTTCAGCTACATTTTTTTTGAGTTGGATTACTGCCTTTTGTATTTTACAATAAATGGTAAAAAGATTTTTTTTTATTAAACCAAAAAAAAGTGATTTGTTTTATTGGGGGAAATAACTGTAAAAAAAAGTGTTTCCCCAAATTTCATTGCTGTTCTGATTTTGCTTCCCTTCAGAGTTAGGAGCAGATCTTATCTTCCCTTTTTGAACGCAAGTCTCCCTATTTACTAGCCAGCTTTCTTCTCTTACAGGCTCTAGTAGTAATGGAGTGATCACTCACTCTCTGCTGTGTTTACATTACTTACTGACAAGCTTTAACCCTCTAGAGTTCTGTAGTCTTTTGCACTACAGTTTACAAACCTTCTTACTCACCTCGCTTTACCAGGCTCGGCTAGGAATAGCAAAGCTGATATGCCAATGGCTATTGTAGACACAGCCTAACCAGTAAGTGGGAGAGTGAAGTTGCCTGTGGCTCTGTAAAACAGCATGGTATGACAACCCCTTTAAAGGGATTGTCTTGCTACAAAGATTAGATTTCAACATGTAGGGAACACTAAATGAAGACGTTCTCCAAATATATTGCTATGCTCATTTTTTTTTTTTTTTATGAGGAGCTACAAATGATTTTATCACCCTCCGAGGGCTTTCAGGTTTCTCTAGTTACCAACCTGTTTGCTCCCCCCCTGCTGTTCGTCTCATCTGATAGCAGGGAGTGACGTCATCACACAGGTCTGGGCACAGAACTGACAGCAGCTTGAGAGCTTGTGTGTTAGATGATTTTTCAGGCATAAGACACTGATAATTACTACTGTTTACTTTAGCTCTGAAGATTTTCTGGGCCTCAGAGAAGGAGATTGTTTATCTAATTAGCAGAAGTCAGAATACATGGCACACGTGCCAATTACAGACAGCTAGACCAGGAATTCACCACATGCATGAATGAAAAATCTGCTTGAAGTTTGTTTTCTGAAGGGGTGAGATGAGACAACCTCTTTAAAGAGGACCTGTGCCTTCACCTTTGTGTCTGTTTTAGTAAATCCTTCTGTTCCCTGTGAAATAACAATTCTGGAGCATTTTCTTTTATAACTCTGTGTTGTGCTGCTTCTCTGTTAATCCACCTAGAAATTCACTAATCTGTCAGCTGGGTGCTAATAATTTGGGGTGTGTCCTTTATGGGACGTGTATTTCCAACAGAAAGCCCATGAATTCCATACTGACATCCGAACCGAGTTGGGCACTATTAGGCTATGTTCACATGGAGTAATTGCAGCGCGTGCAGTACGGCCACAATTCCGCCGGGTGCTTTGGGAGTCGTGCTAATATGCACGTACTCCCGCGGTGCGAGGGAGGGAGTCCACCAGGGGGGCCGGCCGGGTGCTGGCCACAATCGCATGCATTGTCAGCGACATGTATGTTCACACGACTTAATTGCGGGGCGTACAGTACGCCCTGCAATTACGCCGGGTGTTTGGGAGTCGCGCTGATCGGCGGCGGCTCGCTGACCCCATAGACATGCATTACCTGCAGCGCGAAATGCACCCAAAAATAAGCTATGTGAACATAGCCTAACAATTGACATGTCAACTCTCCCCCAACGTGCACAAGACGGTCGTAGTGTACGCGCGGGGGGCGGCACGTAATTCATAGCTCTCTATGAGAGCTATGGATTACCGTAGTTGCGGCGCGTATTTCGCCGTGTACAACGCGCAATACGCAGCGAAATGCATGCCGAAATATGCAGCTAAATAAACAGTGTGAACATACCCTTACAATCAGTAACTTAAAGGGGTGTTATCTTTAGCTGATTCTATGATATTGAGTTTGAAATCCAGGGACGAGTCTCTTCTCTCAGCAGGCATGTCTCTCCTCCCACGAGGCGTGTCTCTCCTCACTGAAGAACTGCGACATCATCATTTTGTATGAAGCAGGGGATGCAGAAGGTTGTCTGGATATAACAGCTCTGTAGCCACCTGCATGCTTCTTATGTCTGCAGAGCCTCCATCTCCAGGCTCCACAAGCTCCTTGCTGTGCTATATGCAGTTATACACAGCCTGTACTGATGAGACATGTGAGGAAGCACTCTGCCCCCTCTTTTCCCCTCTGTTCCAGGCAGAAGAATATATGACTGATGCACACTGCCCCTCCCCCTGTTATCAGGCAGGAATGTGTTTTTATGTTTTATATGGAAAAGGAACTGTGTTATTATGAGGGGATCTGTGGGGTTCCACAGTCAGTAATTAGTCAGGGTCATTCACCTAGAGCTGGGAGAGGAGTATTGAGACAGCAGCCCTTGGTTTCACTATCAATTTTAACTGCTCAGAGGGGAGTAAACACAGAGTGTGCAGGCAGCCAATCACAGCACAGAGGGAGTGTCTAGGGGGACGGGAAATGTACGGGGGCGTGGCCGACCAGCAACAGCAGAAATAGAATACAGATTTACAGAAAAACTCATATCTGCTAAACCAAGTGACTGAGGTAATGCAAACCAATTACTAAAGTGCTTATTATTACTGTCCCCATAATCTGAGACATGATCTTTGTAGCGAGAAAACCCCTTTAATTGGTTGCTAGTCTTGCCTCGCACTTGTTTTCTAAGGCCATGTTCACACGGCTTAAAATGGGCCGTATTTCGGTCCGTAATTACCCCG